>JAOXJP010228697.1:0-11079 GCA_025762735.1 Platanus orientalis | reverse complement strand
GAGGGTTTACGTAGGGAGAGATAAGAGAGAGGGAGGGGGAGGGGTGAGGAAAAACAATAATAAAAGGGGGGTTTAGGTTTCGTTAGGTTTTGTGGGTAATTTGGAAAATGCACGGGGTGTGGTGAGCAAAAATGGGGTGCTGGTGAGCTCGGGGGTTTGGTGATCAATTTTGGGGGTGCTAATAGCCCTTCCCTAAAATAAAACGAACCTCGAGGACTCAAAAAACATAAAAGTACAATAGATTTATGTGGTTTGGTAGAGCTGCCAACATCACTGGATGAGAGAAAATATGAGTTCCATAAAGTGTGATTTTCAAGAGATCATAGATTATTATCAAATCCAACTCTTTTCAAATCCTAAAAGAGAAAACCCAGAAAATTACTCAAACCCTTCTTATATCTTTTTTATATACACATTCTTACAAAAGCATCTTACCAAAATGTCTCAAAATTTTCTCTTTTCCCATTGGATCAACTCTAAGAAACAAGACATTACCCATCCAAACCACTAATAGTTATCACATATCAAAAGAACTTATTCCACTGAATATACATGTTAACAAAGAGAGCGATATTATTGACACAATACAGTTGAAAAACCAACTCGGAGCCAACCTCAAAAAGGGAAGTCCCTGGAAACACCACCATAAAGGATCCTGACTTGGACATCAAGGATGACAAAAGAGATCTGATCAATTCAAACACTTGACCTAACTGCATGAACCAAAAAAATGAGTTTTTTGTCTTTTTGTGGGTTTATTTTTGTCTTTGTAGTCTTTTTGTTCATGCAGTATGCCAAGAGCCCTCTTCTCTAAAGTGGTTCATCCCACTAGTATAACTGACCACCTTCCCAACTATTGAGCTCACAAAGCCAAGAGTATATGCCAAACAGAGCCCACAGCACCGCACGCAATAACAAAAGCTAATTTCCAACTTGATTAGTGTAAACATGAATGACTCCCTAGAAATTATACGTATACCTAAATGTCTTGTGTTTCCTAATGAGCAACCATTGAAATTGAGTTTGTTAGAGATCACCAACATAAGGGTCAAGAAAAAACAGACCACCTCAGACTAGAGCTAGGGCCGCAAGTAGGGGCGGAGCCAGGATTTTCACATGGGGGGGCAAGCCAAAGGATTTTGTGCATCCCCTTAACGGATGCCAATGGTGCACCTACAATCAAAGGGTGATAAGTCACATCAAAAAAGTGAAAAGCACCCCCAAAAAGTGTAAATCACTTTTTCAACGTGATGTGTCACCTGCTAGTCGTAGGCACACTGTTGGCACCCATTAAGGGGTGCACCTAATCCGATCCCGGGGCAAGGATTCTCTAGGATTTTAAATCATCTCCAGTATCAATGAACAGGTACCACTCCATTAGCAATCAGTTCATGACATGTGGCCTAACAAAGGGTGTTTGAGCCTATACACATGGGTCAAAGAAGGGCATTATAGTAAATATACTTGTGTATTTATTAACTGAAATAGATGTTCTGTCCAGGATTTAGAGTCTAGTACACCAGGTGACTTTACATAGAATAAAACAGGCAATGGTTAGATGAAATTGTAAATTCCCACCCATTTTATTCCAAATGAAGTCACTTGGCACCCTGGACTCCATTTTGGGCCAAAAATTTACTCCCTTTATTTTTTTTAAAGTTTTGGTTCATTAATTTGCTCCTTTTGTTAATGCACCATTTGTCTAACATTGTGTCACAGTTTGAGCAAAGACTGGAGTGGTACTAGTTCAGTCAGATTAGAGATGATGTGAACTCATTTCCTGGTAAGGTGGGGGGGCAACTTATTCCAATCATGGGGTATTCACACATTGAAAGGGGGCAATTGATTCCAATCATGGGGTACTCACATTCAAGGGGGGGGGGGCAACTGATTCCAATCAAGCATAATATTTTGTGAGGCCCATTATTATTACAAGGGTACTCACATTGAGAGGGGGGTTGCTTCTACGTAGCTCCGCCCCTAGTTGCAAGTTGTCCAAAAAATGACCGTGTTCTGATATGCATCTGATCCAAAATAAGCTTATCTGGTCCGTTTATAAAAATATCCATTATAAACAGATAAGATACGAATATATATCGATCTATTTCGTTAAAATATAATAATATATAAAAATAGAGCATAGATTGTTGGTTTTAAAACTAATCCAACAATTTTAAATAGTATAATAACTAAAATCCTTAAAAATATATAACCTCTTTATTTCATATTTGTTCTATCTTGGTCTATGGTGGCACCCACAGGTACTACCACAACTATGCCGTAGCGGCGGAAGTTCACACCCCCCACATAGGAGAAGAGATGGTGTTTTACTCCATCCGACATCTTTGCTAGGCCATATGACATCGGACATTTTGGAGAGGATAGACATGGGTAAAGGAAGACTGCACTGGCAATGGTGACAACATATATAGAATTGCTTATTTTTTCCGGACATCCAAAATCCGAATTATTTAAGCAATTAGGATATGGCATAGTTTTATAGGATCTGTTAGAATAAGATATGGAGAAGGATATGCTCATATCCGTTCCGAAGCTGGTCCATTTGTAGCCCTAGCTAGAGCTATCAATGGGTCAAACTAGCTTGGCTCAACTTGAAGCTCAAGCTTTGTTTAAAGTTCATAGAGCTGAGCCTAAGCTTCCATTTGAACTTGTTTTCTAAATGAGCTTGAGCCAAGCTGTACCAAGCTCAATTTTCCAAAGGTTTTATATATGTATTTAATATATTCGATATACATAATATAATGTATATGTATAAATACAAAGAATCAATTTGGAGATCAAAATCATTTATTTAGCTTTATAGATGAGAGAGTGAATGAAAGGATTCAAAGTTGAAAATCTCAATTATTATCAGTGGTAAGAAAATAAATATTATTCAAAATTTTAATCTATGCTATCTCAACTTATGCCATGGCCTACTTTTGTATTCCAAAGAAAATTACAGAGATGATTAATAAATTACAACGAACTTTCTGGTGGGGTCAAAGAGGGATGGAGAAAAAGATCCATTGGATTAAATAAAATGGTATTTGTAAAACTAAAAGGGATGGTGAATTGGGTTTCAGAGATTTAAATATGAGGAATTTAGCATTACTGGCAAAGCAAGGGTGGCATCTAATTCAAAATCCAAATTCATTATGGGCCAAGTTGCTTAAATCGAAATATTTTTCAAACCCCTTCCTTTTAGCTAAACCTAGAGCGGGATGCTCATGGGAATGGAAAAGCTTTCTTAAAAGGTAGGTTCTCCTCCAAAAAGGACTATGTTGGATAATAGGAAAAGGCCAAAATGTGGGTATTTAGAAGGACCAATGGATTCTTGGGCTTCCCCTATGTAAGCTCACCTCTCTTAATTTTGAAACTCGTTCAGTCAAAAAGGTTTCTGATATCATTTATTCTAATCCACCCACTTGGAACCTAGAGGAAAGCCATCAATTTTTATCGTCGGAGGAAGTTCAGGCTATCCAAAGAATTAAACTCAGTCAATTCTTATTGGATGATCAAATCATTTGACACCTGGATAAAAGAGGAGGTTTTTCTATAAATTCTGCATATGGTCTAGTTGTCTTTATGGATCCTTCAAATTCATCATCTTCTGATCTAGCTCTTCAAATGACAATAGAGATATATGGAATAAAATATGGAGAGTTCATATGCCTCCTAAAATCTAACATTTCTTTTGGAAATCAAGTTCAAATTTGTTGCCTGTAAAATCAAATCTTCATAAACACAAAGCCAATATCTCCTTGGGATGTCAAATATGTGGCATAGATGAGGAAACTATGATCCATTGTTTTCTCCAATGTCAATGGACAATTGAATTGTGGAGGAAAGTTAACAATGTATGGGTTGGGTGGTTTCCTGTTTATAAATTTAGTTGAATGGTTATGATAAACAATACTATTATATAATAGGTTGTTGCATCCAAAAGAAATGCCACTCGTATCCTTTGATGCTAGAGATTAAATTGTTGTATTATGTTGCATTTATGGCATAGACCATCTTTTACTTGCATGTCTAATTGGTTATGTTTATTAACTATGTCATGTTGAATATTATGGATATATCTTGCTTAAGGAAACTATGTTATAATGTATTTTCTCATATATGTGATGCTTGCATTTTGTACTGACCAGGGAAAAATTCTAAATCTAGACCTTTCCTACATATTGAGCTTATGAAGCTAACCCAAAAATTTTAAAACCTCATTGAGAGTTCTAGCCAAAGACCATGACAAGAGGAGTAGAAATGTAGTGTAGTTCAATAGCTAATAATTAGGTGGTTGGTACATTTTGCTTATGGATTTATTATAGAGACAATTATAAATTAGGATACATGATAGGCGGTTTTGTACTGAACTTTTAAGTTTTTTCCTTTTTTTTTAGAACCTTTACAATTAGATTTATTGGTTTTGGAATTGTTAAAACAAAAATTTGTTTGTCATTGTTCATTTAATTATTTTTATGGATATGAATGTTAACGGAGGGATGTGGAGTAATGAGTGTGGATTTTATTGAGAGTGGTAGTTATATCTGTTGACTATTAGGTACCCATAAGTAATATAATCGGGGTTACTATTCATTACCTAGGGTCCACTTTATAGATGTTATGTTGTTGAAATATCATTAGATTTTGGATAAGTTCTTTCCCTCACCAACCTATGTGTTAATAGGAAGGCGAATAAAGATGAACTATCATGTCATAGAACCCATATTGTATTCGAAGATTTAGGGTGTAAAATGGTAGACCCCTTTTAGATTGGACTTCTCGATTTTTTTTTTTTTTGTTCATTTTCCTAGTCACTATCTTTCTCTTTAAGTTGTTCATCTAGTGTATGCTTGGAGGAAGGTGGACTCTCATAATCTACCTTGTAGCATTCTTCCTCCTTGACCTTTTTCTTCTCATCCAGTGGAAATTCCTCTTCTTTATCCAAGTCCATCTTTGTATCTATCTGGTGTTCACTCTCTAACTCCTTTTGATTTAAACACCCTGAGTCATCGATCCAATCTTGACTTAAATCTATGAAATCTGAGATAGTGGTAAGGAATGATTCTATCGGATCCTCTACAATAGCACCAAGTGCTAACTCGTGGCTCCTCAAAATTGTGTATTCTATTACATCTGATATCGACATTTCACTCTCTTTAATTTATTGTGGGGGATGCTTTCTCATCCCAATCCTCCTCACTTTCACTCTAGTGATTCATCGTGGTCGTCAAGTTTCCTTCATTGTCATTTTCTATCGAAACCAACAGTTAAATCAAGGTGACCTTTCTTACCACATTTGTAACATTTGATGCTTCTCATAAAACCTCTTCCTCATGGATTATCATTGTCCTTACTTTGTAGTACTCCCCCTGGATGAGTGGTCTCCTTTTGATGACTAGACTCAACGGTCTCTGTTTTCTTCTGCCTTATGATTGGTTTACCTTTTAGAGTGAAGAACACTTCTTCTTCCTCCTTTATAGATTCCCTAGCCATTTGTTAGGCCAAAGTTTCCTAATTCACCAATAGAATCTCTAACTCCTTAAAAGATGATTGAATTGGTCATCCTCTAATAGTTGTCATAAACCCAATGTATTTAGGTCTTGGTCCTGAAGTGATATTGTGCCACATTATGCTCGCATTGATCTTCGATTTTGAATCTAGTTGAGAGATATCATTGTAGAGATTTTTTACTTTCATAAAGTATTGGATGATCATTATCACGCCTTGCTTAACTGCCAACGGCTTGTTTCCAAGAACTGAAGGCGAGCATCATTTGTCTTGGCAAAGCATTTTGTCTATGTATCCTAAGATGATTTTCGTGTGTTGGCTTCTCGAATGTGTTCTAATAACTCCTTTTGAACAGCTGTCTTAAACATAAACAAGGCTTTTCCAACATTTATTCTCCACTTACATAGTGTCTCTACATTTTCATTCTAAGGTGGAGCAATATCACTACCACCAAAAACCTCCCAAAGATCCTGGCCTTGCAAGTACAACTCTATACATGAACACCAAAATACATAATTATGATTGTTTAGCTTTTGAAGCCCTAGAAAAACATTCACAAGATTTTTCATCATGATTAGTGTGATCACACACTAATGCGTGAACCAAGAATCTCAGTCCTTGACTGATTAACTTCATAGAGTCTCACTACTCATGATGGGCACCCACGATATTATCCTGCAGCATGTTGAACCTTATGCCGAACCCACTACAAACTATGTTACACTGAACCAAATCAGTGTCTAACTAGACTCATTCTAAACCTCACCAAACCGAAGCCATCTCTAAGCTTAACCACGCCAAATAGGTCAAACCCGCTCCATGGGTTATGAGCCCACCATGCTTCTACTATGTCAAAACAAACCCGCTCTAATACCAATTGTTGAGTATGAGATGCTCATTCTAAACGAACACATTTTCATTTAGTAATTGTAGGCATGGTAAATTACTCTCACTAGAGAATACTCGCTTGAATACACTTCACTCATTCTCTCACACTTAAAGTACACACTCACACTCAAGAGGGATTAATCATTCCCACAATCTCACGCACTCAAACACACCAGCATGAAGGGGGGTAGCCTCTTTATACAATGGCTAAAGAACTAACCTAATGGGTCCGTAAAAATTATTCCAGAAATTACATGAACTAACCAATCAGTTCAATGTTCTTAAACTTTCTACAATGTTGGTTAGTTGGTTTGACCATCTCTCTAGATTTCTCTAGAGAGTTGGTGTTGCATTTTCTTAACAAATACAACCCGTTTGTACAATTTGGAGTGCAACCCATATGACTCATTTTATGGTTGATTCGACCCATTTTGTGACCCGATTCAGATCTACTAACCCAAATCAATTTTGATGATATTTTGTGGGGGGGTCTTGGCCTGTATTGGGTTGTAGGGTTTTGTGAGATGCATAGAGGGAAGTACAAGGGTTTTGGGAGTGTAATAGATTGTGGGCTTTTTCAATACTTCTTTAAGGAGAGTTCTTTGTTGGTTCTTCCTCATGGTTTACCTTTAGGTTTTGGGAACTCACCTTTGTGCATTTTGTAATCTCCACATTTGTTTAATAGAAGTTCTTCATTGTCTTTGCTCGTTGTTGGGAGAAATTTATATTCTTCTAGTCCAACCGGGTTTAATCAATATGACTCAAAATTATGGGTTCATTCCTTGTTTCACTTAAGAGGACTTTAGCATTAAATAAGAAGAGACAAAAAGAACGTACGAAGAATAATATTATAATTGTAATTAATTATAAATACAATGATTCGTACACTTACCCTTCTCATTTGTTGTCCACGCTTTCTTGATGTGATAGAGCTTGATCGACAATTAGAGAATTTGGAATTGAATTCGGACTAACTGTGCTAATAATTAATGTTATTCCTAATTTACTTTATGCATGCCCACTCCTAGATAAATGAAAGGACTTTTGAGATATGATTGTGTGTCTTTCTTTGTAATCTCTACCATTTATATAACCTCTGAAGCAGTTACTTAATGGTCTAAGATGTTCGTGGCCAAGTTGACAAAACACATTGTATTGAGCGAATTGTATTGAGACCTTCGCTAACCGCTATCGCACGTAATCCTTTATGATTTGTTTCCTTCTTTGCCAACTTTATCAGTTATCTTTCAAGCCTTAATCACTTATGGTTCTTTTCGCCTTCTTATGCCACATCACTCTTTCTTTCTCGATGCAACTTTAACCATGTGTCCTCCAAGTAGTGGCCAATTTCAAAAATAGGGTAAACACTTGTGGATGTAGGTAATCTTTTTGAACCACATTAAACTTTGTGTTATGTGATTGTTCTTTTCTGTTTTACTATTTTCTCATTTTGTTTCATGCTATCGCATACTTGAATCAGTCTTGTTTGTTCCACTGTATCATTTTTGGGGTTATACACATAAAAAAAAGATATAGAATTTTATGGTTTCTTTTCCATGCTTGGCCTTTCTCTTTCTCTCTCTCTCAAGTAAAGATTTGGGCAGTTTAGTGAGACAAGCTTGACTCATTACTAACGAGTCATGCTTGAGCCTGAGATGAGCCTAAGCCTAATCCTTGTTTGATGAGCCTGAGCTTCATTGACACCCCTACCTGACACCAATTTCTCAAAATAAAATCAATGGAGATGCCCATAATAGCTTGGTGGGCCACTCTGATGATGATCCTAAATAGTGTGAAAACAATATATGAGCCTTTTTCCGAGAGACCTGCCCCTTCTACCAAAGGGAGTGTAAATTTACTATAAAAGATTAATGATAACCAAGAGGTATTAAAACATATAGAGATTCAAAAAATATCACCAAAATTTCCTAGCACATTCAATGAAGAAACAATTCAATGATTCACCCTCTGCATAACATATCATAGGGATGTCAATTAGTTGAGCTAAGCCTGGCTTGGCTTATCATAAATTGAGTTCGAACCTTATTCAAAGCTCATAGAGCTTAGCTTGAGCCTCCAATTAAGCTTGTTTAGTCAAATATGAACTGAGCTAGATTAGGGTTAACTCACGAAAAGATGGGCTCATTATTTAGCTTATTTGGCTCATGGGCTATTGAGCTTTAAAATTTAGGCTAAAACAATAAGCTTATTTTGTGAGCTAAGCTGAGCTTGAGCTAAACTGGACAAAGCTTAGCTCAACTTAGCTTGTTGACACCCCTACGGTGTTGGACATTTTTCAGTTTAGCCGACCAATTAGGCATATGCTCAATCGATCGGGATAGGCCTTGGGGTGAAAACCAACAACATAAATGTTGTGGCTTTTGGGATTTTGTTCATGGGAACATGTGTAAATGCATCCAAGGCGTCTACAAACATTCATACATGATTTTTCAACATGAAAAGGTGTCTAGAATGTCTACATACACATCTTAAGGTGTCTCTACAACTTCTATAAAAAGAAAGGCAATCCCAAACGTAAAACTCACTTTACTTTTCTCTATCTCTCATTTTCTTTTCTCAAACCACTATACCTTGGCGAAAATTCATTGATTTCTCTTTATATATAATTCAGGAAAATTATGCATTTGTGTTCAAGGGTTAATCTTACGATGCAACAAACCACCGATTAACAACACAACTTCGGTTAAGCCCGTTTTATCCTAGAGACAAATTTGCTGAGTCATTGCAGTCTATGTTTCTTTTAAGATCATAGTAGAGGGAGAATATTGTCTTAAGGAAAGCATGATCCATGACTCGGGGATTGTTACTCCATCGTCTTGTCAATTCCTTGAATCCAATTCTTAGTTCTAACATTTTCACTTTCTTCTTATTGTTGAACATTTTTCAGTTTAGCCAAGTGATCAGACACATTAAGAGGGCAAGGCCCCGATTGATCAGAGAGGCTAGGTCCGATCAATCAAGCATATGCTTGATCGATCAGGATGGTCCCTAGGCAAAAACCAACAACCTAAACGTTAAGATTTTTGGGATTTCGTTCATGGGAACCTATGCAGACACATTGGGAGATAGAAAAAACTTTTATTTATATTTGGTAAAAGGTGATAGAAATGAAATCACAAACTCAATAATGTTATTAGATATAGATGAAAATCATGAGTTCTAGAGATGCTTCATTTGGGAAAGAAGCAATTAATGATTAAATGAATTTCATCATGGCTAATCAAACATAAAAATTATAGTAGATCTACCTCTAGAATGTCAACCAATAGATTGTAAATGGATATTCGAAAGAAATCAAGAGTAGATGGATCAATTGAACAATTCAAGGCTAGGTTAGTAGCCAAAAGTTTTAAATAAAATGAAGGAGTTGATTATTTTGACACATATACTTCTGTAACTAAAATAAGAACTATTAGAATTTTAGTTGCATTAGCTACTATTTGTGATTTAGTTATACATCAAATGGATGTCAAAATTCCCTTTTTAATGGTGACTTAAATGAAAAAATTTACATAGAACAACTCAAAGGTTTTGTTATGACATACTAAGAACATAAAGTATGTAAACTGATTAAGTCACTTTATGGCTTAAAACAAGCTCCAAAGTAGTGAAATGAAAAGTTTGAAAAGTAATACAATCTTATGGATTTAGAGAAAATAAAGCTGATAAATGTGTTTACTCAAAATTTACTGATAATAGAATTGTGATCATTTGTTTATATGTTGATGATATGTTAATCTTTGGAACTGATCTAAACATTGTTATAAATACTAAAGGATATTTATTATCATGTTTTGTTATGAAAGATATAGGTAATGTAAATGTTATCTTGTGTATCAAACTAATAAAGAATAGTAATGATATAATTCTTAAACAGTCTTATTACATTGAATTTATTCTTAGAAAGTTTCATTGTTTTGATTATAAATATGTATTTACTCCATTTAATCTATGTTTAAAGTTAACAAAGAATACTAGAAGATGCATAGATCAATTGAAATATACTAGTATAATTGGTAGCTTTATGTATGTTATATATTGTACAAAACCAAATATAGTTTATAATGTTGGTGTGTTAAGTAGATATATTAATAACCCTAAATACTAGCAATGGAAAGTTATAGATAGAGTATTTAGATATCTAAAGAAAACATTAAATTATGGGTTATGTTAGAAAAAATAACCTGATGTATTAGAAGGATACACAAATTTTAGTTAGATATCTACTTCAGATGACTCAATTAATGGGTGGATATTCACTATAGGTGACACTATAGTATTTTGGAGATCCAAGAAACAAACTTACATAACACACTCCACTATGGAAGCAAAGTTTATTGCATTGGCGGTTGCGGGCAAAGAGATAGAATGGATAGGGAACTTACTTTATGAAATATCATTTTAGCCTAAGCCAATGCCTGCTTTTTCTTTGCATTGCGATAGTGAAGCCTCATTGCTAAGAGTGTACAATTGTACGTATAATGGAAAGTTTAAACATATTAGTCTAAGATGCTCATATGTGAGGCAACTTCTAAAAGATGGAGTAATCATATTGAAATTTGTTTGATCAAAAGAAAATCTAATTAACCATTTTACCAAAGGCCTTGTAAGGGATATGATCTAGAAGTCATTTAGGGAGATGGGATTAAAGCCTAT
>JAOXJP010228696.1:0-11080 GCA_025762735.1 Platanus orientalis | reverse complement strand
ACACAAGTCTGACGGCTGAAATTCATCCCAATGCTCGAAATTTTTCTCAACGACTAAATTAAAATTCAGGCGTTAGGATGAAAACAAGACCCACAAAGGTACCTAAGCATAGAGATGGATTCCAGTGTATTATTTTAGTTTATTTATAGGCTTATAGAAAGTTAGGGTTCAATAGGGTGGATCCTAGATCCCAACACTTGATTTCTCCAATGCCTATATTTGCTGACAACACCTGAGAGTCATATCTCTCTCCACAAAGCTCCAAATTGAGTGTGGTTGGTCAATTTGGAAAGCTTACAGAAATATCATTAATCATTAAAAAAATATGCACTATAGGTTGTTAAAGAAGGAATACAGAACTAGTTTTTAGGGCAAGTTTGGGGGGACTGTTCCGAGACCCAAACCTGCTATAAAATTCACCAATTTTTTATCAATTGTAGAATACCTTCCTAAGATACTAACATTAAAATTTGAGCCAATTTGTCTAGGTAGAAAAATCAGAAAAAAATTGGACTATCTAGAAGTCAATAGAAAACATGCAGTAGAGACAAAACATAATCCGAATTTAAGACAATCTATATGGAATATTTAAAACATCAAAGCAGAGCATAAAACATGAACAAAATAAATTATAAAAGCTAAGCTAAGCAAGGTTTAGAGCTTACCTTACTTAGGCTTGTGGTAAGGGCTTGGACACTTGAGTTTTTTCTCTTCTTCCTCTTCTTTCTCTCCTTTTCTCTTTTGTGAATTTTTTCCAACCCTAATAATGTGCCCAAAATTAGGGGTATTTATAGCCTCCGAGGGGTTGCATTAAGGTCTTGGATTCACTCTTGGGGGTTGTGAGGTGGAGGGCTAGGATTGAATGTTGTGGGGAGCAAGACTCCCCTCCCATTGATTAAAACAAGTAAACGGTAGGGATTTAAGCTCTAGTGGGGAGTGTAGGATGTAGGGTAGGGACTTGAACCTTAAATATTTGATCTTTAGAAACTTTGATCTTAGGTAGGGAGCATAGGGGTGCATGGGATCAATGGCGAGATGGTGAAAGTTAGGTTGAAATATATCCACTTTGATTAGTTAAAACCAATCAAGGGTGGTGGTTGGTTGTGCTAGATCTAAGGCTGCATAGGGGTAGCATAGAACTTTGAAAATTAGATTTTAATCCAAGGGGGGTGTACAAGGGTGTATGGCATCAATGGCTAGTTGATGAAATTTAGGTTGAGATGAGATGTGCTAAATGGGGGGTGGGATGTGAGATCTATAAGGCTTTGAAATTAGTGTAGATGATCTTAGGGTGGGATGCATGGGGTACACATGAAGATTCCAATCTAAGGGTAGAGAATTAAGGCTCATGGGTGTGAAAGCATTAATGGGGATTAATGGGCAAAAATCCAAAAGGATGAGCTCATTAATCCTAAATTGATTTTAATTCCGTGGAAAGTGTCCTATTACTTGTTTGCCTTACTTTTTGGGTTCTCGTGCTCAAAAACACGTGAACTCAATGTCTACTTTTGAAGTCTTAGATGTTCTAATCGCTTTAGTTTAGTTAGAACCGAATTATGATAAGGCTAAAGGGGTGAAATCAAGGTTTTATTAACTTAAAAAACTCTCAAATAAATATTGGAAGGGCAAGATAGTAAAATTGAATTTTAAAATCTTCAGACAAAAGATAACCCTCAATTTTTATGAGCTACAGGTTCAAAGCATTCTGAATTACAACACCCAGGTAGGAAACCACACTCAAGATTCTCTTTTGGGCAAGTGGAGAAATCCTGATTGGAAATGCCCCTGGAATTGCTGGAAGTTTCTGTGAAAACCCAGGCTCATTGAGTCAAGGTTCAGGGAGTCAAGAATCCATAGAAACTAATAGTTTGGCCATTGGATTCCCAAGTAATCTTCAGGAGCTTTCCGAAAGGGGGTCACTTGATGAGACAAAATGACTATAGCTCATTGGAGAATGGTGGTATTAGGCTAGTAAACATCATTTGTTGTCCTAGTTTGGGAAATAGTCTTTTGAAGATAAGGGAAAAACTAAGAAAAATGGGTCTGACCTTGCTAAATTCTAAGTCTAGGAAAGTTCTTGAGGGTATTCCACGTGTCAAATACAGACAAAAGGTTTTTTAACTTAATTTGGACAAAAGTGATGACTAAGCTTGTAGAATTTGCCAAGGCAATTCTGGTTGATGGCCTTTTACAAGTATTGGAGTTGCTGAGAAATAGCCACTAACTGACTAAATTTTGGAGTTCTGGTGAATTCTCGGGTTTCAGTTAAATACATGACACTTGGCCCAAATGTACTACTCATTTTGAAGTAATTGGGAGAATCTGAGTAGATTGACTGACCTTTCAAATGTTCTTGTCCATTAGGGGGTTTTCTAATGCCTCGTCAATCTGAAGAGATGGGCATCGACTGATCAAGATTTGGACATCCAGGGGACATTCTAGTCCCTAAAGGTGAAATGTAGCCAGAACTAACTTTTCACCCTCTAGTGAAGATTTAAGATATTGAAGGGGTTTAAAACTTTGGATGCTTTTGTTCAGTGAAACAACTTCTGAAGATAAGGTAAAAACTGAGAGACGGCCATCGACCTTTCTGAATTAAGAGGTCGGATGAATCTTTGAAAGCCTTTTTAAGGTCGTTTTTCGGTCAGGGGTTACTGAAGACTGAGGAGTTAGCTATTGACAATCTCAAAGGAGACATGTTCTATGATGAATTCCTTAAAAGTGGGAGAAATAGGGATGTGTAGGATCTGACATGACATCATTCAAGTAATGGGGGAAGCTTCAGGGATCCTTTGAGGGCCTAGGGGTAAATTCTAAAGGTAAAAGGGTAAAATGGTAATTTTTCACCTATGAGTGAAAAAATGGTAAAAATGATAATTCTTTGCCTATGATGCTTCATAGTGAAAAGGTTTATGGAGGCAACAAATTTTGGATGAAATGTGTGAAAATAGCAATTCTTTGCTTTTGAAGGTAAAAGGGTAAAATAGTAATTTTTTACCTATGATGCTTCACTGAGGGAAGGCTTATGGAAGTTGGAGAAACTAAAGGTAACATGATTGGAAATCTTAAATGTGGATCCTTATAGTCCCATTGATGTTTTTTGAAGGATTAGGGTTTTGACCTAGAATGGTGTACTTGGGTTGATATATGGTATGATATGGATGATACATTTGCAACCGAAATAGCTGGGAAGACTTGTCAAGGGATGTCTAACCTCCTAGAGTCCAGGCTTGTTCTTCCTAAACCAAGGTTACGTAAGGTCTTGTAACACCCTCCATGACACACATACTCTTGTACACGTGTCACATTTAGAATGCTAACACATGTCATATAAGTTTTGTACACACATAGGACCACTTAAATTCACATTTGTTGATCTAATCAATGGCACAACTTTAGAAAGGCACCAACAAAATATAGAAAGAATGTATGAGTGAAACTTATACATTTGGATAGGCACGGAAGTTTAAAGTCCTACTCAACAAACGGCAAGTAAAACAAACACCGAACAAAAAAGTTAAAGGCAACTTACTATGCAAGGAAAAAAAAGGGGTCAAGGATATGACAATTTCTAAAGTTGTGGCAAACAGATAACACAACTTCATAAGTCTATCTGTATCAATCCCATAAGAATCACCCCACAATTAATATATGCTTGGAAAGATCTACAAGTCTACTTTCCAATATGACAAACGGTGAGTGAATTGAAGTTTCTTAGAAAAAGTTATTACAATTTTTCCAAAAAGTGTTTATACCGTCTGGTGTGGCTTGAATTAATAGATTTTGGGGTTAATTTAAAATTACAGCAATCAAATTTTAGAACAAATTAAAGAGAAAAGTACATATGCTTAGAAAGCTCTTAAAGTCTAGTTTCCAACAAAAATATGGTAAGTGAATTCGAGTTTTGTAAAGAAATATGACCGTTCTCCCACCAAGTGTTTGTATTGAAAAAAATTTTGATAGGATGATGTCATCAAAGCAAAAAAATCCGTATAACCACAATTTTTACAAAATTTTAATGACTTTTTCACTAAAGACTTATCTAAACACGAAATTGGGAATTAGGGTTGCTATTTAGACCTATAAAAACATAGAAACTCATAACAAATAGAATCTTTTTAAGAAGTTTTTCAAGAGTAGGGATTTTGAAGAGAAAAGAAGAGGAAAAGCTAGGTTTTTGCAAAGATTTGGCAATTTTTTTGAAGAACAAAACTATGAACAACTTTTGCATAGCAAGAGGTAAGAACACATGTAAACTATTGTTTTGTTTTGATTTCATAGGTTCCTAGAACATTGTTAATCTTGTTTCGTAAAAGATTTTGATCATTTCATTTTGGATTTGAATCGTTTTCAATTCTTAAAAGCTTGTTTTGTAAAGAAAAAAAAGTATTTTATAAGAATACAACTAAATTATTGTTTTCATTTCATTCTTTAGGTTTCTAAAACTCCATTGATTCTATTTTGCAAAGGTTTTAATCATTTTTTAACCGGATTTGAATCGTTCTTAATTAATTTTGGTTTTACCTAAAGTTCTAAAATATGGTTTTGAAATAGATAAAATAGTTTTACAAGAATATGATTTAAAAGTGACTTGTCTTCAATTCTATATGATTTTAAAGAGTTGAATCATCAGTTTTGAATCCACTTTGTATTATTAATACATGTAGAACTATATTTTTAATGGAAAATCAAGATTTTGAAAAAGGGTTTATTCCTAAAATTGTAAAGGCTATTTTAAAAATTATTTTGATCTTCTAAATAATTTTGGAAGTAATGATCTATTGATATATAAGAAGTTATATGTATAATCCTTCAATTTACTCTTAGTATTCTTAAAATTCTATTTTATAAAGAAAAGTACTGATTTTTACATTCTACCATTAATGATTCTCAAGAGTACTGTTCTAGACAGATTTGATATGCTTTGAAAAACATGTTCTATAGATTGTGCCTAGTTGGATCGAGCATGTTCTTATATGTTATTTTGACTTAAATTAATGTAAAGAATTGTTATATATTGCTTCTAAGAACCATATGATTTGATTGAAACTATAAGAGAATGATATGTACTGTTAGAAAGCCACATTTACATCAAGGGAAATTATTGATAGAACCTTTTTCACTTGGGTATAATTGGTGTGAACTGTTATGGATCCTTACTACTTGCCACATAGAAGGTAGTAATAACTTCTCTTGGTTGAGTTTAAATGCTGCAAACTGGACCCTTCTCAACTGGGTTTAAATGCTATGAACTAGACCCTTCTCAACTAGATATAAATACCCTTCTCACCAAGGTTTAAATGGTGTGAACTGTTTTATGTTCTGGCTTGATAGCAGATATATGTTCTATTATGTTCTATTCCATTTTGGTTATGATATGAAATATGATCTAATTCTTTCCATTTTGTAAATGTAAACGTATATGTTATCACTGATTTCTATTATGTATATGAAATTGTAATTTTTATTAAATGTTTAGTAATGTATAAGACTAATTTATGAACTGTTATGCATATTGAATTGTAAATAGAAAAGAATCTATTTAGTTTCTAAAATCGTACTAAAACTTAATCCCCTGTTTCCATAGTTTACTATTTTCTTGCTTAGTTTGTAAAACTTATCCCAATCTAACACCACAAATGATGAAGAGATCGTAGAGTAGCGGTTCCAGATAAAGACAGTTAGAGACCAAACACTTATTAATTTTAATTATTTAGATTAGAGACTTTATTTCAATTTAGTTCAGTTATTTCAGTTTAAATTTCAAGAGATGTAATAAGTTAGGGATTTTGAGTATTTGATTTCAATTGATGGATTAGATTATGTCAGACTATTTATTTAATTGAATGAGAATGTTAGGTATTATTTATGGATTATTTACAAGATTATGGTTTATGAGTTATGAGATTTTATACAAGTCAAACTTATAGGAATATGATTAATTATGTGATTATTGGAAATTAAATGATGTATTATTCCGTTGCATATGAATGTAAAGGAAGCGAAAAAAATTACAGGTAAAGAATGAATGAATGATTGAAAAGTGAAGTGATGTGTTAATGTCACATGCCGAAATTCATGACCCTACTGGTATGAGTTTCAAGGCACTACAGGTCTTGATGCCTAAATGCTACTTTGATGTTCTTTCATTCCATTAGATGACCTGAGTCAAAATTTAGGTGCTGACATATGGGTAGGGACCCATGGAGAGGAATGTGTGGAGGGAAGAGGAGGGGGGTTGAGCCAATGAGAGATTCTCCTCCATCTATAAATAAAGACCCCAATGAAACCCTAAAATATACTCCTATTCACTAAAAACAACGTCATGCAAAGTTTTAAGAAGTTTCTTTATTGCTCAGAGAGTGGTATGTTGTTGAAGAACGTATTAGCATAGTTTCTGGAGCTACGGTTCACTATTCTTGCAGTATATACGATTGAAAATCATTCTCTAAGGCATAGTCAAAGGTTACCAAGCCATTAGCAATATCAAAGACACAAGAGTAGGTTCTACAAGTTCATATCTTGAACTCTTGAAGAGATGTGAGCTACAATAGTAAAATCAGCCTACTGGAGTCTTACGTCATTCAAATATTCTCTATACTACATCTAAGGGAGGCTTCTGTAGGAGACATCGAAAACAATCATTCATGTCTATCAAAGACACTAGATGTTGAGCACTCGCCAGAGACATGGAGTGCACTCAATAACTTCCATTGGAGAAAACGGAATAGATAAGTGTTCAACTGAACACAAACCATAAGTTTTTTTTGTTGATTTTCGACTTGTATTAGTTAGAATACTATTAATAAAAAATCAACCAGCTCAAGGATGAGCCATTCGACAGTGGATATAGGCCAAAAGGCCAAACCACTATAAAATTTGTCTTGTGTGTGTTCTTTAATTTTTGCCTTGATTATTGCCTCCTAACTAAAGCAAATTGAAAATAGTTGTTCATCATTTGATATATTGACACACAAGTATGCGAAAGTGATTTGGTTGCTCATTGAATACTTATAGCATTGGCACTGCATCAAGCTTGTGAAAATTGGTAATATTGCTTGCAATAGTTGTGTTGCATTGTGATTGAACTTGTAGTGCTATATTACTGAAATCATCCTTGAATTAACACTCTAAAGTGAAACTAGTTACCATGCTCCAGCTCTATTATAGGCAACTATAAGTCACAACGGAGCCCCATGGTATACTAGCATTTGCTTACTAATTTTTCTAAGTCATCATTTGTATTGTGACTTAAGTAAATTTAAGAGTGATAATCAATTCTAATCAAGCATTTGCTAAACTTAATAGTAGACTTAAAGGAAATCGAAAGAAGATTTAAATAAATTAAAGAGATCTTATTCACCCCCCTAGGATCATACACACAAAATTTCAATGCCCCACTCACCAGGCTTTATAATAAGTGTGATCTATTATAGCCCTTCATCGGGCTTTATAATAGGTGCAATCTGTTATGCCCCACTCACTGGGCTTTATAATAGGTGCAATATTTTATGTTCTACTCACTTTATAATAGGTGTGATATGTTATGCTCCACTCACTGAGCTTATAATAGGTGTAATCTGTATGCCCTACTCACCAAACTTATAATAGGTGTGATCTGTTATGCTCCACTCACCGGGTTTTATAATAAGTGTGATCTGTATACCCCACTCACCGGGCTCTATAATAAGTGTGATCTATTATACCCCACTCACTAAGCTTTATAGTAGGTGTGTTCTATTATGTACATGTCTATTATATGTTAGTGTGTTATTGAAAGTATATTTTAATAAGAAAAATTATATTTTTACATGTATTTCGGCATGACTATGCATCATATATGTTTTATTTTGAAATATGATCCGCATAATCTCTATTTTGCATTATGATTAAAGGTATATGTAAAGTATAAAAGATTTGAATATAGAGCTTGAAATGCATTTTCCAATCTTCATACTATCTTGATTTCATAAAATGCATTTGTTTCTAGCTTAACCCTATTCTATTGTATATTTTGTATAATTACTAACAAACCATGGACTCACCCATCCATAACATTTTTCATATTGAGATTGAAGAAAAGAAGCTGAGAGCACTCATGAGGCGTGACACCTAGCATCATGAGGGTTTTGATTGTTTTTTGAGATTGAAAACTTAGATAGATGTTCATTTACGATCATTTAAGACCTTGTCCTTTGGATACTTATTTTTGATACTTTATGTGATGTAATAATTCTAGTTGGATTTTATAGTTTGTAAGATGTATGGATTATAACACTTTCATATGAGATGTTGATATTAGTTATATTTGATGAATGTCTAATACATTTCACTATTATGTGATTTATAATAGAAGAAAATTTAAATTTCCATTGTGTAAGGTAAATGAATGCTAGTGATCATAATTTCCATTGCATGTGTTAAATGATTTGAGACCTAACCAAAGGACATAAGTGTGAAGTGGAAAAAGAAGAACTGTGAATTTGAATGTCACACTCTGGATTTTGTATCCCAAGGAGGTTTAGGTTCAAGGCATGACCGAGATAGTGCAGTTGCACTACATTCAAGTGTATGTTCTCTATAGTGGCCTGGTCGCTTGGGTCATCATTTTCTACAAAAATTAAAGCTTAGTATTTTGTCTTTGTAGTCTATGTTTAGTTCAGAGTATAATGCTTTTCCTAGTCAATATGATAGTCGTGAGTCAAGTTCATTTGAACTTATTTATACTAATATTTGGGGTTTTGGTAGACATAAAGTTTTATTTGGTTATTCCTACTTTTTTACCTTTGTGGGTGATTATTTATGTGTAACCTAGCGATTTATTTTGAAAGATCATTCCAAATTGTTATATGCCTTCAAATGATTTTACAAGGAAGTTCAATTTCAATATAGTCATCTTATTTGTGTGCTTTGTTTTGACAATTCTTGTGAATATGTTCAAAAAACTTATAAAAAGTTATGTGCTTCAAATGGTATTATTCCTCAGACTTTATGTGCTTGTACCCCACAACAAAATGGTGTTACAAAAGGCAAAAGCAAACACTTACTAGGTGTTCCTATGACTTTGATGTTTCCTATCCATGTGCCTAAACATTTTTTGGGTGATGATGTATTAATTGCTTGTTTCCATGTTAATAGTATGTGATTGTCTTTGTTGGATGGTGAAACTCTTTATTCTCTCTTTTATTTCCTATTCTTCTTTTATTTCTTTGCCTCCACAAGTCTTTGACTGTATATGTTTTGTTCGTGTCTTATATCCAAGGCATGATAAGTTATGTCCTCGAGCATACAAATGTGTTTTCATTGGGTATTCTATAACTCAAAAAAAGGTACAAATGTGATCATCCATCTACTCATCAAGTCCTTATTAGTGCTCATATCACCTTTGATTAGAATACCTCTTTCTTTTCTCTCAAAGATGGTGTTCTTGATATTCACTCAAACTTTAGATCATTCTATATTTGTTTAGAAATGAAAGAGAAGTGTTATATATTTGGTAGTATCTGTGGATGATATAATCATCATGGGTAATGGCAATTTTTTTATTAGTATTTTTAGAGTTAAAATTTTGACTAAGTGAGGAACTTTCTTATAAGTGAGGAACTTTCTTAACATTGAGGTTGCAAGATCTTGAAAAGAATTAACTTATCCCAATAGAAGTATGTAATGGACTTATTGGAGGACTCAGATTTGTTTGGTTGTAAACCGGTTGATTCTCCTATGGATCCTAATGGCAAATTTGAAGTTGATCATGGAGAATTACTTAAAGATTAGGAAGGTTTAGAAGAATGGCACGTAAATTAATTTACCTCATAGTGACACATTTTGATATTGTATTTGCAGTAGAAGTAGTTGGTTTATACATGCTATAAGACAACCACATTAAGAAGTAATATACATAATTCTAAGGTATCTTAAGAGTGGACCAGGGAAAGTAGATTAAATACACCTTCTGATATTATGAATATTATCAGTTATTCAAATGTAAATTGGGTTAGTAATCCAATTGATAGGAGATCTACATTTGGACATTATACTTTTATTAATTGGAATTTATTCTCATGGAGGAGAAAGAAATATAGTGCAGTGACTTAATCTAGTGTAATAGTAGGATATAGGGCTAAGGTTCATGCAACTTATGAAATGATATGGTTGAAGTCATTCATGTATAAGATGGATACTGTGATACTAACTCCTCTAATAATGTACTGTGACAATCAGACCACCATCTACATTGTTAATATTCTAGTATTTCATGGTCTCACCAAGCATATAAAGGACTATCATTTTCTTCCTGATTTGGTTAACACCACATATTAGGTCTGAAGATGGGTAATACATTTACAAAGGCTTTAGGAAAGCCTTAGCTCCAAGTGTAATTTAACAATCTGGGCACGATTGATACCTATGATCTAACTTGATGGGGAATGTTTAAGATACAATCTTTATGTACCTGTAGCACATGGGTGCGTATGTGATTTTCTTTTCTACTATAATATAAAGGATGAGAAGGTTTCACTATCGGGCTAATGAACCCTAGTTATTTCTCCTCCTCGTGCCTCCTTCTCTCTTGGTAGGTCCCTCACAAAACCCAAGGAAAGAAGACCCAAGGACAAGCCCATTTGGAGTCCCCAGACCAAGATCTTAGGATCTTAGTGCTACAAATGATTGTGAATCTTGTAATTGATCACGGCATAGTCGATTAGGGATCTAGTAATCAATTACAACCCAGATCTAAGTGCAGATATGAGACTCTTGAGAGCTAGGCCCCATAGGCCGCAATCGGTTGCGAAATAGATCTTAGCTTGACTCCCAAACTTGCAATCAATCAGGAATCTTGCAATCGATTGCGAGCCTGATCTTGAGTCAAAATCAATTGTGAGATCCACAATTGATTACAAGTCATAATCGATCAAGGATCTCCCAATTGGTTGTGAGGGCATTTTTGGTAATAAAAATTAAAACAAGAAATTCAAGGCAAGATTTTTGAAATTTTAACCCCATTTTTTTGAAATCTAAGGCTCTAAGGAGATGCCTGTTTTAAAAGATTCCAATCCAAAGGTTGCAGGTGGTCCTCACT
>JAOXJP010228695.1:0-11080 GCA_025762735.1 Platanus orientalis | reverse complement strand
CATCACCCCTCTCTCCCCCCCCAAAAAAAAGTGAAATGATACCCCCCCTCTGTCTCGGCTCCCAACGTCGCACAAGGGGGGGGCGGCACAGACGATACTCTCCCGGAGCTTGGGATAAAGCCAGTTGCATGTGAATCTGAATCTCACCCATCTTATTTTGATTCTGCGCATCATGATGACTTGTGCTTGATTTCTTCGTGCCTTAGCACCAAAGTCTACGTTAGAGATCTCTTTTTCTCCATTTGGCGGTACATTTTGGTGACAGGGATGCACATTCGTCTACTCATTTCTTTCTCCCTCCGTACATGAATGCAGCTCCATCTAACTCAACGTTCCATCGCTCAGATCACGTGCCTGTAGCTAAGAATTCGACTATGCCCTGTCTTGCTGGTTTCCCTCAGCACCAATCTGTCCCTTGTGCCTCCCTCTCTGTTCGACGTCAATCTTGTCATGGGTTTCCTTAGATCTTTGAAGATCCGCTTTGCCACCGGTCGAAGTCGAGAGGCATCCCCGCACATGTTATGCACGAACCCATTCCTCTCCCTTAACAGAACACGCCTAGTTCCTCGTATTTTATTTTAACAAGCTTTCTTGCTCCCCCATTGTGGCTTAACAGGAGAGTGGGAATCAAGACATAAACACAGTCCTCCTAGCTCATATTCCTCTTCATCTCAGAATAATTAGTGTCCCAGCCTGTTTCAACCACCTTTTCCATGACCTCGTCGTGGTACTGGAAGCCAATGTTGAAAACCTATATCCAAAAGCTGCAGCCAAAGGACTAGGATTCAGCTAGCTGGAATTAGTCCCAAAGATCAACCGGTACAAGTTGATTATCTTGTCTCCAAGGACCTCTACATAAGATTTTGTCTTCCAATTTTTTGTCAAAGGACGCCACAAAATTTTCATTGGACATCTTCTGAACCTCAAACCCATGCTCCGGTTTCCATTAATCTTTCAGCTGATGGACAAAAGCATTTGGTTTAAAGGGCTTGTCATGAACAGTAACTGCATTTACATTTAAGACCCTAAGGATAAAAGAGGTGGGAGACCTGTACCTCCCGTTCAACCAAATCTTGGCAAGAAAATTCTCAATGAATGCCATTTAATTGATATGGGATTTAAGGAACCACAATTCACCTCGACTACGTAACCCTAGAATGATAATCTTATAGAAGAAAGATTAGACAAAGCTGTAGTAAATTGTCAAGGGCTCATTCTGTTTAAGTCAATCTATCTGGAACATCTAATCATCCTAGGTTCTAACCATCTTCTGATATGGTTGAATCTATTCCATGGTCAAAGTGAAAACCCTAGCCATTTATATTTGAATAGATGTGGACCACGCATTCCCAATGTCACTCGATAATCAATGGCAATTGGAAGGAATATATTAGGGTGTCTAACCATATTAAAATTGTGGACAAACTAGAAAGACTAATCCCATCTCTGAAAACATGGAACAAAGGGAAGTTGGGCAAGGTACAACATCGACTCTAGGATAAAAACCCAAATTGCATTCTTAAAAGGGCTTTCGGTAGGTGATAAAAGGAAGAGTAAATTTCCATTGATGTTGAAGCTAACGGATGATATTTTTCTGCAAAAAGAAATGTTAGAGGCGCAGAAGGCAAGATTTAACAAGCTCCAATGGGGTGATATTGTCATGCGCCGAAACCCATATGCAGAAATCAGGGTAATTTAGTTATGTAGAAGCACACGTGTGTAATATCGTAGATCTCAGAGTGTGACATTGCTCTTTCTTTGTAGAAGGAGTTCTTACTTATCTTACTTATTTGTAGTGTATTTTTTTTCTTTTATCCAATTAACATTCTCTATTACCAAAACATTCGTAGGGAAAAATATAATCATAATGAAATATCTGTCATCATTAAGTACAGTGGAATAGACTAATAGTCTCCTAAAACATCTATAGCTATAAAATACTAATCTCAAACCAAACAGCTGAACATAACCATAAGTATCTAATTCATGTCATAAAAGGGTCATCCAATAGACCACATCATAGCCATCACCTCAAATAAACTACTTAATAATTAAGTCAAAACCTGTCTTAAATAATCTCTATCTTATATATAATGTGCAAGAAGTAAAACTAAACAAAAATAAAAGAACATAAATGGTCATCTCACCCCCATCAAGCCAACTCTGGAAATCAGGTCTACAAAAATATGAACTACGGGGCACCATCTAAAATGCGATTAAAAATATGAGTAAGCTATAAAGCCCGTGAAAGAACAAACATATGTGCCATAAAATAAATCGAGTGTTACAAATATGGAATGATACCAAATCGGAACAAATGTAATATATAAGAGTGAAACTAACTACAACAATAATCAGAATCTAATAAGGATGTTGGATGTACACAAGCAAAAACAAGAAAAATTCATAACCGAAACAGATAAGACATAGTAGCTCATAAGGAAACTGCATATATAATGTAATGTTTGCTACAACATACTCATACATATTAGGCCTTAGTACCTCTCAATATGCTGTCTTAGCTAATAGATATTTAAACAGATGCATACTCATGGAAGCCTAATGCAATTCATAAACTCACATAACCTATGAAGGGTTTCTAACAAAACACACCTAAGATCAAAACAACTCAACCCATGTAGGATTCTTGAACTAAATCTCATTAAAAAATCTCATATCAAATCCACCGAATTAGTCCACATAGGGCCTCAAACAAAACTGAAATCATATAACCCATGTAGGTTCTTTACAAAACTGACATCTCATATGACCCATGTAGGGTCCCTAACAAAACTGAAATCTCAAATAGAAATGGTAGGCAACTCCTATCATCTTCACCTATTAATATCACCCAGTGATTAAGTCCAGAAATAGGGTCATAAGAACAATATAGACCAAAAAAATCTCTCAAGGTATCAAGGGTTATAACACAAAAATTTCCAATGGCATCAAGGGTGGTGGGAAACTCGTGCCATCTTCACCTATTAATGTGATTTGGTAATTGGAAACATAAAATGGGTCATCAGACTAGTATAGCTTACAAAAGTCCCTAAGGCATCAAGGATAAATCTGTAAAAATCCCTTAGGGCATCAAGGGTTAGCTAACAAAAATCACCCAAGGCAACAAGGGTTGGTGGGAAACTAGTGTCATCTTCATCTATTAATGAATCCTGGTGATTAGATCCAAACAAAACAAAATCCTCAGCTTCAGAATGATGCTTGAAATCCATGCATATATTGAGTAGCATATAGCTATGTAAAGATACAATACAAGAAATGTCAATGTAATGAAAACACATATGTGAGACCTAAAAAAAGCCTATGCTTAAAACCAAGCGGAAAGTAATACATCATACTCATACCAAAACCAAATACTTGAAATTCCTCTTCTAATTCCCCAAAACCGACAATCGCATAAAATCCCAAGGAAGACTTGTGTATGAAATTAAATATGGAGCTCATCAAATAAAGTGTAAGTGAATATAATCAAGTGGAAAACATAATAATAGCATCAATGAGAAACTAGCATATGAAATAGCATAAGCAACAAAGCTTTGAGCCAATTAAAGTAAGTGGAGACTACCAACTAGCGTTGATGATATGAATAGGAATCTCAACTATGGGGAATTCACGGAAACCATCAAGCATATGAAATAGAAATCATTTTCCCTTTTTAATTTCACAAGGATTCAATCTTCTTACATTTGATCATAGAGAGAAACTTAGGATTTTAATGAATTTATGATGGTAGTAAAGTAGAAAGATTAAATCTTAACTAATACATGCTCAAATCGGAATAGGTTTAATCATTTATAAATAGAATCCAAAATTTTATGCAATCAAGCTCTCTACCAAAGTATAATAGAATAAATCACTCTGTGGAATAATTATAATCACAAATTTCACATAGATTTAGCAATGAGTAATGAAAATCTATCATCTCACCTAAAATGACAAAAACAAATAGAGGAAAGTGTAGAAAAGTAGAAAGAGTGGAGCAATCATCTTGTGATCTCACTAATCCTTAATGGATTTAGTCTTTAGATGAAGGAAAATTTACCAAATACCAGAAATAAGGCAAATAAAATGAAGAGAAACTGAAATCTCATTCAAACTAAAGGTTTTCAATGAATAGAAGGATAAGAATTCAAAAGAGTATCATATCATGTGTGAAAATTTACAAAAGCTCATAGATCTAGTGATCAAGTGATGTAAACTTGTCAAACTTTAAAGACTTAACAATCAACTGTTAAAGATGCCAAAATACCAATCAAATTAAAGATTAATAAATAATAAAATAATATAAAAATAAAAGAATAACACATCATGTATGAACACTCATAAAAATCTCATAAATCTTCAAATCAAGTGATAAGAACTTTTGAAACTTCATAAGTTTAACAATAAAATGATGAAAATACTAAAACATCAACAAAATAGAAGAATAAGCATGAAAGAATGGTAAAAGAACAAAGGGAGTAGCACATTATATATGAACACTAGCAAAAATCTCATAGATCTAAGGATCAAGTAGAGTGAACTCATAAAAAACTTCATAGATTAACAATCAAGTGATGAAGAAATTAAAATATGGGTCAAATTGATGAATAACCATGAAAAAATAATAGAAGAAGCAAAGGGATTAGCACATCATTTATGAACACTCACTATCTTAGTTTTCCTCTTGTTTAAGCTCCAAGATCCTCCAACACTTCCTTTTCTTTTCCTCTATTCTTTGTAAACCAATGTAGATATATTATGTGGTGGCATTAACGTCGAATGGCCCTAAAAGCACCATTAAGGTCGAATGGCTCTAAAAGCACCAACACTTCATTTCCTTTTCCTCTATTCTCTATAAAACAATCTAGATATATTTTAGGGCCAACTATTGAACGGCCCTAAAAGCACCATTAAGGTCATTCATTTCATTTTGCTCCACCTTAGGCATAGACGTTTGTGGCGGCATCTTTTCCTATGGTCAATCAGATAAGACTAATGCTAGACCCTTCAATAAACTTCAGTGCATGATAGACAATCCATAATCATCAATGTAATCTTCATCAATGTTAGATAAAATCTATCATCAATCTTTTTCACAATTCAACTACACTTTTCTAAATTTCACTAATTATCTATGATTATCCAAAAAGCTCTATGTTTTCTAATATATCATCGGTCTAGAGAAACTTAAAACTCACTTTTCTAATCTATCTTTTCAATCTCCCAAAACATTGAGCTCATTAGTTGTCTATAGAATCTCCAAAACCTTGAGCTTTGATACCAAAAACTGTGGCAACCCGAAACCTATATCCGAAGGAAACAAATTTCAAGTCACGACATCATTCATCCATATATTGAGGTATTACGGTTGCATGTAATTTTTTTTCCTTATCATTCGTATACTTTTATCAATTTCTATCCATAAATTTTCTTTCTGCACTCATGTGCACTACCACAGGATCAATCTATTCATTACACTCAATCAATCGTAGCAGAATAGTAAGTTAACACCTCAACTATATTTATATAAAATCCATAATGAATTTGAAATATAAATCCTATAACCACCATTCAAATCATACTAAATGACATAACCATCCTATACTAAAGTGTTGAAAGTGAAGGAAACTAACTATTACATCTCTTGAATAAATAAGAATGTTTGAACTAAAATCTTAAACAATAAACTAATCGTCTCTGCACTTCAACACCTAAGAGCCACAATCCTCCAAGCATCATCTTTATTCCTGCTCTAACTCTTCTTCCTCTTTATTTCCTTTGTAGTATTGAGTGAGTTTGGAAAACCCAGTAGAAAAGATGCAATGCTATACAGAGTTTTAGTCAAGACTTTCATGATATGATAAAAATAGTAAAACGATAGTAGAATAGAGATGAGATAATACAGATGCAAAATGCCATCTTTACACTACTATTTTTCAATTATAGTTTACTTTAACCTGTGCTGTAAAATTACCTTTGAACATGTAGCTATCTTTACAATTATTTCTTTAACAATTCTGTATCAATTAACATTTAACACTATAACGAAATTATAATAAAAATTCAATGACAATATCCATACATGTAAACAATACTATAACAAAGACAATACAATACGATACGATAAATTCAAATCTCATGTATAGATGAGCCAATGACAATGCAATACAATACGATGTCAATGTCACCATTTTATCTCTGGTGAAAGGAGCTACATGATTCACCAATTTTATCGCTGGTGCAAGAGCCACATGATTCACCAATTTTATCTCCGGTGAAAGGAGCTACTTGATTCACCAACTTTATCTCTGATGAGAAGAGCCACTTGATTCACTAATTTTATCTCCGATGAAAAGAGCCACTTGATTTACCAATTTTATCTCTGGTTAGAGGAGCCACATGATAATGGTTTACAATCCCCGGTAAAAGGGCCATTCACACCATAAGCCAGGTGCAATGAGCATCATCACAATAACCCTTGGATGATGAATGGTGGCTTCAACAATACACATGCATTACTTTGACTCTTTATCAATTTTAATCAATACAATCACTTCTTTACATTCCATACTATATAGTGTAGTCTCTAAAATATTCAATATCATATAATACTAATTCAAAACCAATGGAGTTTGCTTGACCATCTAAGCACTTTGGATGAAACTTTTTACAGAAATTCTATAACAATTCATTAACAATAATTTTTATCACAATTCTCATATCAATACAATGGTTTTTCAATATCTATGACCTTATAATAATGAAAATTTATCAATAATTTTAATACTAATAGTATTTTCTTAAAAACTATCTTATGCAATACAAATTTTCACATGCCTTGATCTATATGTTAGTCTATACTTTATACATTTCAAAATCATTATTATACTTATGGAAAATAATTACTTTTTTTTTTGTAAAAATTCAATCTTTACGTGCTTAAGAAGTTCTTAAATGGTTCTTGTTATATTCACTTAGAAACTCATTCAAAACTTGTGTGAAACTTGTAAAGACTCGTGAAAATGAAATCAATATCATTAGATAACTAAGAACCTAAGTAAAAATGATAGATTGTATAGTTTCTTACCTCTTTGTTGAATTACAACCTTGTTCTTAGCTTTGTTCTTCCAATAATCTCTAAAATCCTTCAAACCCTAGCCATAAACTTATTTTTCCTTCTCTCCCTCTTTCTCTACCTCTTTTTGGTGTAAACTCAAGATATTAGGGTTCCCTCATAGTATTTATAGTGTTTGGGGTTGAGTTGGGTGCTTGAAAAAAAATCATATTTTTCTTAAAAAAATCATAATTCTGGGCATTTAGATCAATCTAAGATTGATCCAAGATGTTTTATGCAGTTTTCTCATACCAGAAAGTTTCTAATTCGATTTCGGATCGATCCAAATGAATAGTGTTTTTCTTAGCTTTTACCCCCTTGCACTAAAATGCCTATAACTCTCTATAGAAAACTCATAATTGATCCCTGTTTGTTGTATTAGAAACTAGACTTCAAGATCTTTTAAACAAGATATGGATCAATCTCTAATTACCTTGGGATTTGTTTCAATGGGCCTAAGAAGTTATCCTAAATCTATGTATCTGTAAACATTGACACATTTTGGGAAAATGATCATATCTTCTTCTAGGACGCTCATAATCACACTTTGTTTAATGGATTAAAAAGTAGACTCATAGATATTTCTTTTGGCATATGATTTGTACTCTAATTCACTCAGGATTGGTGTTGGTGGTCCCATGAAGTTACCTCAAATATGTAATTAGGATAACTCTCAAGTTTGATAAATGCAAGACCTAACTTGAGTCTTACGCTTCTAACTTAGTTCAATGTGTTCCTAAACCACTCTAAGGTCTGTATAAACATGTAAAGTGGAAAATTTACCCTTAATTATGTTAAATTACAATTTTTACCCTTTTAATGAAATACGAGGTATTACAATACTTACTCCTTGGGATTGACCATCATAATGGGCTACTCTTCATACGATAGATCATCTCTAATGTCAGATGGAATGTAGTCCAAAACATGTGAAGGGTCTTATATATATGTCCTTAGCATGGACATGTAGAACATATTATGGACATGAGACAATTCAACTGGTAGAGGCAAACCATAGGCCACTTCTCTCAACCTCTTGAGAATTTTGAACATCCCAATATAAATCAAAGTTAAAGCTTCCCCTTTTTGCCAAACCTAGTAACTCCTTTAGATAGAGATACCTTTAAGAACACATGATCCCTAGAACTAAATTTGAGTTCTATCATTTTGTCACAATAGCATTTCTGTTCGGAGTCGATCTCGAATCAAGCAGATCTTTTTTTGTGGTAATCTAACCCAATTTTGTCCCAAGTAGTCTTCACTCTCCAATTTCTTCCCAAGAGATTGGAGATCTACTCACCTACCATACAAGTCTTTGAATGGTGCTATAAGAATGCTCGCTTGATAACTATTGTTATAAGAGAACTCATGAGAAGAAAGTGGGTGTCCCAACTATTCTTCAAGTCTAACACACATATTTGCAACATATCCTCTAGAGTTTAAATGGTCCTTTTTTACTATCCATCGGTTTGAGGGTGGAAGGCAGTGCTAAAGTTTAGTTTGGTCCCTATAGCATATTAAAAAACCTCCTCAAAACCATAAGGTAAATCATGGGTCTCTATCAGATATGAAGGCTACTAGAATGCCATGTAGTCTCACAATCTCATCCACATAAAGTTGATCCAACTTGTTAAGGGTATGAAATACGAATGATAGGAAGTGAACTGCATTGGTTAGTCTGTCAACAATCACCCAAATTGCATCAAATCCTTTTTGGATCTTTGGCAAACCAACCACAAAATCCATTGATACATGATCCCATTTCCACATCAATATCACAAGTGGTTGCAGTGGTCTAGCAGGTTTTTAATGTTCCATCTTGATCTGTTGGTAAGTCAAGCATCATGCCATAAATTTAGTTATATCCTTCTCCATGTTGCACCACCAATATGTCTCCTTGAGGTCTTTGTACATCTTGGGGCTGCTAAGGTGAATTGTGTAAATAGCTCCATGTGCCTGAACCAGGGTATCCCTCTTCAACCCCTTGATGTTGGGAACATATAAATGGATTCTAAAGCGAAGAATGCCATCTTCCCCCATGTTGAAATCGATGCAATCCCTATTTTTAATCTCTTCTAAGACTTTCATAAGTTGTGGATTGGTAAATTGGTTCTCCTTAATCCTGTCTATCAATGTGGACTTCACCTTGAGTTGTTCAAGAAGAGCACAAGTCTCATGTACCATCATTTCAACATTCATCTTCTTCAACTCACTCAATAGAGGTTTTCTTCTAACTATCAACCAAGGTAGACTAGCTTAAGCTTTTTGGCATAATGCATCCACTATCACATTTGCATTGCTTGGATGATAGTCAATGGTGTAGTCATAGTCCTTGATCAATTTCATCCACCTCCGTTATCTTAAGTTTAACTCCTTCTTCGAGAAGATGTATTTCAGACTCTTGTGGTTAGTGTAGATTTCACAAGTCTCACCATAAAGGTAGTGTCTTCAAATCTTCAAAGCAAAAACTACCACTACCAACTCAAGGTCATGGTTAGAATAGTACTACTCATATGGCTTAAGTTGTCAAGATGCATATGAAATGACCTTTCCATGCTGCATTAGTACACAACCCAAACATTTTCGTGAAGCATCGTTATAGACAACAAATCTACCATATCCTAATGGCAATGTGAGAATTGGAGCTGACACTTGGAAGCTACTTTCACAATCATCACTCAACTAAAACTTAGCATACTTTTGGGTCAATTTGGTGAGTGGTCCATCTATATAGGAAAATCCCTCAATAAAGCATCAATAATATCCCACAAGGCCTAAGAAGCTGTGAATCTCTATCACATTCATCGGTCTTAGCCAATCAACAACAACCTCAACCTTTCATGGGTCCACAAGGATTGTAACACCCCACATCATAACACACATATTACTGTACACATGTCACACTTAGAATGCTAACACATGTCACATAAATTTTGTATACATAAGATCACTTAAATACATATATGTTGATATAAATGTTAAAGCAACTTTAGAAAGGCACTAACAAAAATGTAGAAATAATCTATGAGTGAAAGTTATACATTTGAATAGGAATAGAAGTCTAGAGTCCTATGGAACAAACAACAAGTGAAATAAATACCAAACAAAAAAGTTAAATGCAATTTACTAACCAAGGAAAAAAAGTAGGTTAAGGACATGACAATTTCTGAAGCTGTCCCAAACGGATGACACAACTTCGCAAGTCAATATTTATTAATCTTGGAGGAATCACCCTACAAATAATATATGCTTAGAAAGATCAATGATTCTAATTTTCAATGTGATAAACGGTGAGTGAATTGAAGTTTTCTATAATAAGTTATGACAATTTTCCCAAAAAATGTCTACGTTATTTGGTATAGTATGAATTAGTAGATTTTGAGGTAACTTTAAAAATATATCAATAAAAATTTTGAATGAATTAGAGAGCAAGTCTTATGGATTAGAAAATATCTTGAAGTCTAGTTTCCAACAAAAAAAATGGTGAGTGAATCCGAGTTTTGTAGAGAAAGTTATGACCGCTTTCCCATCCAGTGTATATGCTAGAAAAACCCTAATGGGATGATGTCATCTGTAAAATAGCTATTTTTGCAAAATTTTAAGGACTTTTTCACTAGAGACCTACTTAAATACAAAATTGGAAAGTAGGGTTATTATTTAGGCTTATAAAAACATAGAGACTCATAAGAAATATAATCTTTTGAAGAAGTTTTGCAAGAGTAGGGATTTTGAAGAGAAAGGAAGAGTAAAATAAAGCTTGTAAGAAATTTTGCATCAACAAAGAGGTAAGGGATACTAAACTAACTTTGTTTTTTTTTTATTGCTATAGGTTCCTAGAACTGATCCAAATTGTTTTATAAAGAATTATTTGAAAGGAAGTTTACCGTTCTTGAACAAAGAAATTAGTAAAATTCATTTAAACAACCACATATCTACATATGCTTTTCCATGATCATCATATGAATC
>JAOXJP010228694.1:0-11080 GCA_025762735.1 Platanus orientalis | reverse complement strand
AAAATAGTAAGGATTGTCATAAACTACCAACATGTATCAAGATATACATCAATAACATATTAAAAATGTTAAAAAAAAACTAACAATACCTCATGGATCACCCATGCATCAATAGTCTCTCTTAAAGCCTTCAAATCGTCCCCAAGTGTAGAAATCCAAAAGTGTGCGCGAATGAGAAATAAATTTCTCACTTGCCACACCAATAATGGCGAATGGAGATTTAGATTCTCTTTCGCCACAAACAAAAGGATTTCAGTTATGTACTCTTGCCCAAAACGTGTGTGTGAATGAACTCGCGCACTATGGATACTAGAAACTGAAAGTTGGTTTTATCTCTTCCCATGAAGGTTGTTTTGGCTAACTACGACTCTTGTGAGTTCCTTAACAGTCCAGAAGATGGGAAATGGTGGATTCTCGCATAGAAGAATTTCCTCAATCCTTGGGATAAGATTTGAAGAATCCCATCTCAACATAAATGATATGGAAGAGATAGAGTTCTCCTCAAATGAGGACTCTTCTTTAAACTCATTTATATGGCCTATAAATACGTGCATGCACACACACAGAGAAAAAACAACAACAAAAGATACAAGGAAGAATGAGAGAGAAAGTTGAAGATTCATTACAAGGTTAACTACATTCGTTTCTTGAAGTTCTGCAAGCTACCTCTTTTCCAAAAAAGGAGGGAGTAAGTCCATTATACATCTACAACCTCCTTAGGAAGATATCATAGGGAGCTTGAAGATGAACCAAGTTTCAAATAGGTAAACTTGTTGATGAATGAACAAGTGTAATCTATATACATATATTTAAAAGAACATTTTTACTTCTCCTTTCTTCTTCTCTTTTACGTGATTGCAATTCTATTTTATGATACATGGCTTAAAGATAATCAGAGATTGGCTATGTTAAACGACTATAATTAACAAGTTCATCAAACTTGAAGTTTTAGTCTTCACTCATAAAAATAATAAACTAGCCTCTAAAATGGCTAAGTAATTTGTTCAATGCATTTTGCCTCATACAAGGCTCGAAATTTGGTGTTACAAAATTTTAGCATGCCCGGTGGGACAAAACTTTCCTCTCATCTCTCTTTAAGCTCCTTGTATCAATGGTTATTCTATGCTTTGATAGGTACCCCAATGGAGTTGCAACTGTGGAAACCTCTACTGGTTTGCCACAAGTCACAAGGAAAACGTGGGTTGAAGCTTTGGTTTCCCCACCACCATCCATCCAGTTGGTTGAGACTTTGGTCTCCCACAACTCACCCATGGTTGAGGCTTTGGTCTCCCAACATAAGGTTGAGGCTTCGGTCTCCCTTACTTCACTAAGGGTTGAGGCATTAGTCTTCCCTAGGGCTATGGCAGCACCGTCTATCTTAGCCAAAAAGGACAAATTTAATGTTAAATCAGGGGAATATGCCCCCAAAATCTTTACAAAGAAGTTAAGGAAATAATGGATATCTAAAATTGAATCAAACAAATTGTCAAAAGCCATTGAAGCCTTTGAAAAAAGATAGAATGTTGTCTCGGGTAAGGGCCTAGAATTTCACTTGCCGTAGCAAAAATGCCCGAGTGAATATGAAAATTCACATTCACCAGGATCTGTGTCCATGGATAACATACATAACTCTCATTCACAGGAATATATTCATGGACGCAGGTGTCATGCAACAAAGAAAAAAAGGAAAAGCCTGAATGCATAAGCCTGAAATTAACTACACTCGCCAAAGGGAGGTACTAGTCAGTGACTCTGCACTCTTCACGCACAATTTAGTGCAAGTACCCATGGCGAGTGAGTAAAATTTCACATTCGTGGGTAATTCTGCACTCTCGGAAGCAACAAAATTTGCGCACTATGGACGTGGTGAATGAGCATGAAATTTTATATTCGTGAACAATTCCGTGACATTCACACAATGTGGTCGTGGAGAATGAAAAAGTAAATCCTTATTCGCGCACATCTCTGAACCTAAGTCAAAATCTCTATTCGCCACCTGAGAACTAGGGTTTGACTACAGTCCATATTACTCTCACAAGAGTTCCCACAATGCTTAGGGACCAGATAAAGCAATAGGTTATCAATCAGGTTGGAATATTTAGACTATCTAGCCATGAAGGAAACTTGCAACATAAGAGAAAGGGACTTAAGGCGAAGATCCCTAAAACTCGTGCTTCACAAAATGACCAGTCACATGGCAACATGGCCACTCACACCCCTCCTGCCAGGTGTAACTGGCAAAACAATAAAGCAAGGGTAGAGTTTAGAAATTCAATGCTCTTAACTCGATTTGATCTCCCCAAGGGTAGTGAAGAAAGTAAACCACCCAAAAGGAGGAAGACTTTGTTTAAGCAAAAAGTGAAGACACACCAACTCTTTTACAAGCAACTAGAAATGGGAGGTATGCAAATCAATGCAATGCCACCATGGGCACATCCACAAAGGGGTAACCCCCCTTGCCTTCCAATGACAAAGACAATCTAAGTCATGCACCCCACATCAGCAAAGGTAAGAGATTTGGACCCGCTCACAAATCTAGTGTGGCAGTAATGTTCGTTGGGGCAAAGAAATACGTTTTTGCCGACACCTACAGCCCTTTTGAGCCACGACCACGAGTCTTTAACTGCGTTGGTATGATGACCAGAAGTTAGCTAGTGGCAAGTGCTAGAACACCCAAAACACCTTCAAGAGGCCTGTCAACTGCTGGGAGGGGTCTTATAGCTTCTCTCATTATGTTTTATCATGAGGACAGCCCATACTCTACACATATGGCCACTGCAACTGTTAACATCACCTCTACTTCACAGACAACTAAGGCTACAATAGTAGGGTTGGGAGGAAGTCAGGATTTGCCTATTAACCCCACAACAAATATAGAAAACATAGACCTCAGGGATTACCATTCTAGTTTTGAAGGGGAACACACTACAACTACAAAATGATGAACATAGATAAAAAGTCTAGACTGTTGTTTGGCCGTCCAAGAAGCCACCACAGTAGAACTGAAAGCCATGATTGAGCAATTCACACTTGAAAAACAATGTGCGATCCCGCCAATTCATAATCTTACTGCAGCAAAATCAGCTAGGCTAGCTGCTCTTAGCCAAACACAAGGAGGGTACAGCCATTATACACCAGAGTATGCCTTTGCTACTTTATCCAGTATTGCTCCCAATGTACCCCCTCCACAAAGACCGCCTGTACAAGGGTTCCCACAAGGGCCACAACCACAAAGTCCTCACCAGGTCCCTTATTATCAACAAGAGCCACCTTTGTATGGATCGACACCTTCCTGGACATATGGTTATAATGGTTACAATACCTATACACAATCTCCCTTTATGCCACAGGGACCATATGCACATCAGGCTCCACCCATGATGAACCCTAACTACATACGGGCCATGATGACTAAAATGTTTAATGAATACAAAGAGCAAGAAACTGTGAGCACATACATTACTGGAAAACCATATCCCTCACATGTGGACACGGTGCCCTTTCCGCCGAAGTTTGTCCAACCTCACTTCAACACATTCAATGGGACAACATGTCCGAAGCAACATATTTCTCATTTTAAGTCTCGGTGCGGTGCTATTGCCCAATAAGGTGACTTGTTATTGAAACTATTTATGTAGTCCCTAGATAGGACAGCTTTCACATGGTACTCAAATTTAAAGCCTAACTCCATCTCGGACTGGGATTCAATGAAACGAGCATTCGTACAACAGTTCCATGGTACATACAGACCTGTGAAGCTATATGAATTGACTAATGAAAGACAACAGGACAATGAGTCAGTCATGGACTTCATCAACAGATGAAAATATGTCTTATGTTTGTGAGAATGCACCTCTGATTAAGACGCTCCTTGAGATGTGTTTACAGAATATAGCCTTTGAGTTTTCTCTCCATCTTACAGCCTAGAAGTATTCTAGTTTGATGATTTGATATCTAAGGCATCCACCTTAGAAAGAAGGTTGTTTGACCAAAAACGTGAAAAAGGGAGGAAAAATGGTGGTTAACAAGATGGAATTAGCTATGGTTGGCGCTAAGAAGTCACCCACTAAGTTGAAGGTCAAACATACTATAGAGGCAATCAAGCTGGCGGAGAAAGAAGCTCCTCCCAAAAGGCCAAGAATGAAAGAATGTTAGGAGAAAGCTTATACATTCCATCTAGTTGACTTGGAAAGCCTCTTTAAATAAATAGTCAAGTCACAAGACATCATACTTCTTGAGTCAAAAAGACCAGTAGAGGCTGATAAAGTCAATGACCTAAAGTATTGCAAGTATCATCACATTCTAGGGCATACCTTATAAGATTGCTTTGTGTTTAAGGACAAGCTTCAAAAACTGATTGACAAGAACACCGTGGAATTAGACGTAGATATGAGAGCTACGACCACCAATGTCATCTTTGTTGAGGAAGAGATGGTCGACTTTGTTGACATCCAAGACAATGGGAATGATGGTGATGATGAGGGCAAACGGATGACATCCGAAGGCAAAATAATACGAAAAAGAAGACTACAGGCCGTATTACAAAAAAAGGGGAAGATTCCTAGAATTATGGACTCTATACCATCACCCCTGAGGGATGACTTGCTAGAGCTACCTCTTCAGGCATCGGCTACACTAGAAGAGTTTATGACTGAAGATCCACTCCAATCCTCGATAGCCTCTTACAATATGATGTCAATTTTGTGTGATGGAAACCCTCAATCACGAGGAGAACCACATCGGGTACCAACGCTTAGGGGTGGCAATTCATGTTAGCGGGTCGGGTTCGTGTCGTGTCGAGGTAGGGGTATAAGACTATTTTGCTCAACCCTAACCCGACCCATTTATTAATCGTGTCAAAGAGGGTCGACCTGTTTTGACCCAAAACACTTTTAGGGTCAACCCTAACCCACTTATTTTCGTGTTGGGTCGTGTCGGGTTCACGGGTTATGTGGTAATTTATCTTAGTGAATCGGGTTAGTCAGGTCATGTTGTGTCAAGGTAAGGGTATATGACCATTTGGCTCAACCCTAACCACACCCATTTATTAATCATGTCAAAGCGGGTTGACTTGTTTTGACCTGAAACACGTTTAGGGTCAACCTTAACCCATTTATTTTCATATTGGGTCGCGTCGGGTTCACGGGTCATGTCAAACATTGCCACCCCTACCAATGCCACAAGGATCAATAATAGTGATCGACTAGTCACAAAATACTGTGACATACCAAGATTACTCTAAAAGGGTAACTATTCTGATGGCGATTTATAGACATAATGCTGAGGGTATCTCCATTGCACTAACAAGTACCATACAAGACCCCTCATTACAGTCTACTCAGATTACTTGTCTATCAATGATACCCTAGATGGACACATACTTTTGGAATGTACTAGCCAAGTTCAGGTGATGAACTTTCCCTTGTCATCGTGCAGTCTATTTCGAGGTGTTTCCACCTGGCTTCGAGGTCCTGTTGTTCATCACCTTCTCAAATGAAAACTACCAATGCTCGCAACGTCATTTGTTTAAATCCATGATAACGTGTAGAGAGGTAATGCACAATGACAATTTGCTATTGTGATTGTGATTGTCCACCATTAGATTGGTACATGGACCTAGTACCGTAAAGTATACCTTCTTGGGGCCATCTTATTGAAATGTTCATCCACGAATTCATGAGGCCGAGCATGGGACCCTATGATCCTTGGAATATGGATCCCCTGAGATGACCTCCTCGACAACAAACATATGAAGAATTTGATGGTGCCCCTGATCAAATCATTGCCCAGTTGCTAGACTCAGGAAGGTTCAAAGAGACAAGGCAACTTATCAAACATGAGGTCTACCTTATTGAGTTCCCTGATGACTATCAGCTTCCTCCGCTAACATTATATACAGAGAATGGGGATCTCCATTTCCACACCAATCGTTTTCTACAAGAAACAGGTCTGCTAACCACTACCCACGATCTATTGGTATGGGTTTTCCCAGTGTCTTTGGGCTCACATGATTTTGATTGGTACTTAACATTACCATCATGTTATGTTTTTTTATGGCCAATGCTCATCGATTGTTTTTATCACTGACAAAGGGCATATAGACATGACCTCTAATACATACAAAGCATAGTGTGGTTCTTACCTCAAGACCACTGGGTCATTGACATGGGCGCCAGTGACTCCTTGACTTCAGCTGACGAATACGATGAGGTTCCAAATCTATGGCAGACCCGACATTGCAATTTAGCCCTACAAGATATGTCACCCTTGGTCACTGACTCAGACGACCATAGTGACGATGAGTCTAGCTTCGCTTCTGCTTCTCAAGACCTCTCTGAGAATGAAATGTCCGATATCCCACAATAGGGGCTTGTAATGTTACCAAACTTAAGATCACTACCCCGGTAGAGGGGTGCCAGCCACATACTTGGCATGTCAACCAAGTCAAGTTGCGGTGCGAAAAGTAGATCTTGCTATGAGGCCCCACAGCCAATCAACAGGCTGATGGGATGAAAAAGATGGCTATGGAAGATGAGCACAGCAAAGCCATCAAAAAATGGATAATCCTGTTCTGTATGACGTGATGGCACATCTTAAGAAGATGCCGTCATTACTATCTATTTATGATGTTCTCCGTATGTCACCTAAGCTTAGGGAATCCATAATCTACGCTTTAACTCACCTAGATGAGTTTGTCACAAATGATGATATTGCTAGGGCTTCCTGGCAAATTGCAACATGAGAAGGGCTGTGTATGCCTACGGTCACCTTTGAAGATACTGATCGGTATTCTGATGATCTCAGTCATAAACGACTCTTGTTTATCATAGGTTCTATTAACAATCAACATGTGTCCAGAGTTATGATCAATGGCAGTTCATCAATCAATATACTTCTGGCTAAAACACTAGACTACTTGGGAGTAGATCCATCTCAACTCTAGCCTAGCACACTTGTCATCCAAGGGTTCAATCAGAATGAGCATTGTCCTCTCAGTTCCATTAGGCTAAAAACAAACTTTGGCCACATTGAGGATTGCACACCTTTTTATGTGATCGACGCTGATACCACTTACAATGCCCTCATAGGCCAGCCATGAATGCATAAGTACCAGGTGATCCCATCAACATATCATCAATGCATCAAGTATCCCTGGCAAGATACTCAGGGCACCATAATAGTTGACAACAATCCATTTCAAGCAACATAAGCCTATTTTGCCGATGCTACATATTATCAAAAGCTTGATCCCCTAAAAACTCCAACAAAAAACAATGGGGATGGAACTAAGCCTAGGAAGCTTAAGGTAAAACATGGTTTCAAAACCATTAAGGACAAACCTTTATTACTGCCTAAATCAGTAGCACAGGATTTCGTCTTTCCGTTGGTACATTTGTCAGGGAGGGGTATAAATTGATGCTTACCGGACACCCTCCATTTTTTTGCCTGAAGGCCCTACTTGGCCTCCTAGCCATTCAAGACCTACCTCGGAGTGAGAACTCAAGGTCCTAGCCAAACTTTTTCCATATACCAAATTGGCTTCTCAATTGCTCCAGAACTCTAGTTTCGATCAACAGGGGAAATGGAAGAACTCTTATAAGGGTAAGGAAATTCTAACACAGCAATTTGAGCAATTAGTTCTTCATTCTAAGAATAAGAATGACACACAAGGGTTGGGCAGGAAACCCATAAAGTTAAAAGTATCTTCACATGCAATAACAGCATAGCATACGAAATTGACCTATTTGAAGATGCACCCTTCGAGTGCTTGTTCCTGGAAACATAGTCGCCGCCTTCTAAAGATTTTATCAAGGGATCTGTGATGCCTACCCCTCCAAAAATTGAAGATTGAGGTCAAGCGACAGTGGATGATCTGATCGAGGTAAATTTGGAAATAGAGGATGAATTTTGCCATACTTACATTAGTGCACACCTCTTTTTAGAAGAGCAGACACAATACCTAGAATTCTTGAGACAAAATTGGGATGTGTTTGCCTGGAACTACTCTGAAATGTCGTGATTGGACCCCAATGTGGCCATCCATCGACTAGCCATCCACCCATCCCAACGGCTTATTAAATAGCATCCCCGCAAGGCTACACGTGATATTGCTGACAAAATAAAGGGAGAAGTGGAAAAGCTACTTAAAGCCAGGTTCATTTGTGAGGTTCGATATCCAAAATGGCTTGCTAATATTGTGCTTGTATAGAAAAAGAACGACTAAATCAGGGTGTGCATTAATTATAGGGACCTTAATAGTGCATGCCCGAAGGATGACTTCCCTCTACCACTCACAGAACTATTGGTAGATGCTACCACAGGGTACGAAACTCTCTCTTTCATGGATGATTATTCGGGATATAATCAGATACAAATGGCTCTAGAGGATAAAGAGGCTATCGCATTTTGTACACCGATTGGGATATTTTGTTACAAGGTCATGCCCTTCGGCTTAAAGAATGCCGATGCCACTTACCAAAGGGCGATGACCTATATATTCGAAGACCTGTTACATGATGTTGTCGAACGCTATATTGATGATTTGGTAGTAAAAACAAAGCTTAGGCAGCACCACATCATTGATCTGGACCAATCTTCCAATGGATTCGTTGTTATAATTTGAAAATGAATCCTCTCAAGTGTGCTTTCGGTGTATCATGAGGGTGATTTTTTGGATTTATCATTTGACATAGGAGAATCGAGATAGATCCTAAGAAAATTACAACTATAATTGAAATGCTGACACCAAGGAACATTTCTGAACTTAAGAAGCTATAAGGGAAGCTTGCATATATTCGCAGGTTCATTTCAAATCTTTCAGGACGTTGCCAACCTTTCTCACGATTAATGAAGAAGGGAGTCCCTTTCATATGGGACCGAGCCTATCAAAATGCTTTTAATAGTATCAAACAATACTTGTTGAGTCCACTAGTACTAATGAGCCTGACCCCAGGTATACCATTATTGTTATATGTGGTGGCTATGGAATCATTGCTTGGGGCATTGTTGGCTCAACACAATGAGGAAGGCAAGGAGCATGCTCTGTATTACCTCAGTAAGACATTGGTTGGCACTAAGCTAAACTATTCTCCCATTAAAAAGGTTTGTTTGGCTCTGGTATTTGCACTACAAAAGTTGAGACATTATCTCCTTACCACATCGCTGCATCTTATATCGAGGGCCGACCCATTGAAATACACCATGAGCTGCCCCTCAGTGCAAAGGTGCATTGCTAAATGGACTGTGCTTATCTTGGAGTTTGACATTCACTATATCCCGCAACGCGTAGTTAAAGGGTAAGCTCTAGCAGATTTCTTAGCAGCACATCCAGTACCTAACAACTCACCCCTTCAAATGGAGTTACCAGATGATAATGTGATGCAAGTTCAGATAAGGAAAGATTGGAAAATGTTTTTTGAATAAGCATCCCAAGGTCCTTCCACTGCCCTAGGAGACAATACAGAAAAATTCTTAGGGATCGGTATTGTTTTCATCACCCTAGACAATGGCATTATCATGCATTCCCTTACACTAACTGAGGGGCGCTCAAACAATGAAACCAAATATGAAGCACTGATTGTAGGCCTTGAGTTAGCATTAGAAATCCCTATAGACGACCTCACAATTTATAGAGATTCAGAACTTGTTATTCGTTAGATGAACGGTTTGTATCATATTAAAAAGTCGAGTCTCACACATTATTTTCAAAGAGCTAAAGATTTGGCCAGATTGTTTAGACGCTTGAGATACAACATATCAGAAAGGATTCCAACGGATAAGCCAATGCACTTGCTAGCTTGGCAACGTCTCTAACACAACTAAGCGATGATTATCTCATCATTCACATTGGAGAAAGAAGAGTTGTGCCCCCATTGGCCTCAACTATATAAGAGGATGCTCTACTTGTCTGCAACAATGAATTATTTGAGTACGATGCATAGGGCATAAATGGTCAGCCAACCGCGAAAGAGGAAGATTGGCACGAACCACTGATTTAACACCTCATGGATAGATTAGAGCCGTTTAACCCTGTCAAGTGTGCATAAATAAGATGACTTGCCGCACGATTTACACTATAAGATAATCAACTATATCGAAGGTCTCTCGACAACATATTATTGCATTGTTTATCAACCAATGAGGCCACTACTATGATGAGTGAAGTGCATGCCGGGGCATGTGGTGAACATCAAAGTGCTCTTAAGCTCCAATACCACCTAAAAGGGCTTTGCTACTATTGGCCAACAATGGTGGTCGACTATATTGAATACGCCAAAAGATGTCGTGTTTGTCAACTGCATAGTGATTACGGCCATGTACCTGCCGAACCACTGCACACCACCTCCTGCTCATGGCCATTTTCTAAATGGAGGATGGATATAGTCGGCCCCATTACCCCTACTTCTGCCAAGAGGCATCGGTACATTCTAGCTGCAACAGATTACTTCTCCAAATGGGCAGAGGCTATTGCCCTGCAAGAAATTAAAGCCTTTGACATTGTTTGGTTTGTCAAAGTCCACCTAATCTATAGGTTTGGAGTCCCCGATTGCATAATCACTGATAATGCCATTCATAAGTTCACCTCTGTACCGACTTATGGCAAAATACAACATCGATCTGAAGCATTCTTACCGATACTACCCATAGGCTAATGGTCTGGCAGAAGCTTTCAACAAAACCCTTTACAAGATCATCAAGAAAATGGTGGCTAGACATAAGAAGGATGGGCACGAGCACCTACCGGAAGCACTTTGGGTATATCGCACCACCTTCCATATGCCTACGTAAGAAACTCCATATTCTCTAGTATTCAACGCAGAGGCAGTTCTCCCAATAGAAATCCAGATTCCATCTTTACGGGTTGCCATACAAGATGGCTTGATAGAAGTAGAGGCTGCCAATATTCACCTTTTAGAACTGGAAACCCTTGATGAATTCAGGCTTGTCACACAACAACAATTGAAATTATACCAAGCATGCATGGCCAAGGCCTACAATAAGAAATTTAAGCTTCGCTCCTTTACCAAGGGTGAGCTCATTCTTCTTGCTAGATCACGACTCGATCCAACAAGGAGAAAGG
>JAOXJP010228693.1:0-11081 GCA_025762735.1 Platanus orientalis | reverse complement strand
GAATAAATAATAGGATTAGACATATAGATTCTCTTACAAATTAGTAAACAATTACATCTAAAATTATTTAGAAGGTCAAAACAATTTTTATAATAGTTTTTATAATTTTAGGAATAAAATCCTCTTTTAAAAAACTCTTGATTTTTCATTAAAAATATAGTTCTACATGTATTAATAATACAAAATAGATTCAAAATCGATGATTCACCTCTTTCAAATCATATAGAATTGAAGACAAGTCACTTTCACATCATATTCTTGTAAAATGATTTTATTTATTTCAAAACCATGTTTTGAACTTTAGGCAAAACCAAAATCAATGAAGAAAGATTCAAATTTGGTTAAAAAATGACAAAAACCTTTGCAAAATGGAATCAATGGAGTTCTAAGAATCTAAAGAATGAAAACAAAACAATAGTTTCGTTGTGTTCTTACAAAACAAATTTTATTTTACAAAACAAACTTTTAATAACTTAAAACGATTCAAATCTACAACGAAATAGTCAAAATTGTTTGCAAAACGAGATTAACAAGGATTTAAGAATCTATGGAATCAAAATAAACCAATAGTTTACATGTGTTTTTACCTCTTAGTATGCAAAAATCATTCATAGCTTTATTATTCAAAAAAATGCTCAAATCTTTGCAAAACCTAGCTTTATCTCTTGTTCTTTCTTCAAAATAAATTTACAAACTTTTTCAAAATATCATATTTCTTATGAATTACTATGTTTTTATAAGCCTAAATAGAAACCCTAATCCTCAATTTCATGTTTAGGTAGGTCTCTAGTGAAAAAGTCTTTACAATTTTACAAAAATCACAGTTGTAAAGAATTTTCCGCTTTGATGACGTCATCCCACTAGAATTTTTTTAGCACAGATACTCGATGGAAAAACAGTCATAACTTTCTCTACAAAACTCATATTCACTCCCCATTTTTTTTCATTGAAAACTAGACTTCAAGACCTTTGCATAAATAGCTTGTTCTCTAATTTGTCCTACATTTGTATTTATGTATTTTTAAAATTACCTCAAAATCTATTGATTCAGACTACACCATATAACATAGACACCTCATGGAAACATTGTCATAACTTCTTCTCGGAAACTTCAATTAACTCACCGTTTGTCGCATTGGAAAGTAAACTCATAGATTCTTTTCAATCATATATTATTTGTAGAGTGATTCCTATGGGATTGATACAGATTTATTTATGAAGTTATCTCAGCTATTTAAAACAGCTTCAGAACTTGTCATGTCTTTGATCCCTATTTTTTTCCTTGCTTAGTAAATTGCTTTTAACTTTTTTGTCTGATGTTTGTTTCGTTCACTGTTTGTTGCCTAGGATTCTAGACTTCCATGTCTATCCAAAAGTATAATTTTCACTCACAGATTCTTTCTATATTTTCTTTGGTGCCTTTATAAAGTTCTTTTCTAAAGTTGTGTCAATATTCAAAACAATATATGTGCATTTAAGTGGTCCTATGTGTATACAGAACTTATGTGACATGTGTCAGCATTCTAAGTGTAACATGTGTACAATAATATGTGTGTCATGGTGCGGGGTGTTACACGACTCCATCTTAAATAAGAGTATTTCTTGAAATAAATAAGGTTAAAGTGGCTCAATGTCTAATAAGGATAGATTATCCTAATTACCGACTTTGTTTTGATGCATTTCAATTAGTAATTGGGCTTAGTACATTGTCTCTATTTTGGTCAACCTACTATACCTAATATTTATATTATAATATTGAAGGCCATGTTATATAGAATACAATATATGAATGCCTTAACCCGAGGCCTAACCCATTTATCATCTCCCATTCTCATTTCATATGAATTGAAACCACCCTAATTGCCAGTTCTCCTTCTCTGGTTGAACTCAACAAAATTGTAAATTTTGAAAATATCTTATATTCAATTAAAAAAAAATGAATACAAATATAGATATGCCTAAATCAACTTCATATTTGGCTTGTTTACAATCTTAGTTGCAATCAATACACTTAATTATGTAGATATAATGGAAATGTCAAGAGTTAATACTTATTTGGTATGGTTGTATTGATTTAAACACCCTTAGATGCCTTTTCTCTCTCTTATGATCAGGCCCACAGGACTATGTTGTAGAGGATCGGCTTTCCAAAGAGGGTTGATCCTTAGCATGATGTAAGTGAGGCTTTTAGGTGCGCTAGATGTTTTCATGGTTGTAGAATCAATCTTGCCAAAGTATGCCTCTCCATAAGAGGTCAAGGTTTCAATCCCTATGGACAGCATTCCCCAATGGATTGTGTTGATGTCCACCCTACCCCTTCCCCCACTAGTGGAAGTGTAGGGTCACCAATGCGACAACGGGCTTGAGTGGCCCTATCGAGAGAGAGAGAGAGAGAGAGAGAGAGAGAGAGAGAGTCTCTTTAGGTATGGATGTGGTTCAAGTGAGGTTAGAGTTGTGCACATGATTGTTGGATTGGTCTTGCTAGTTCATGGGCTCCCAATAGGTCGATGTCCACTAGGGTAAAGTGCCTAATGGTGGGGTCTACTCTTTGAGGCTCTTAGGCCAGTCCTATTCTATTATCTCTGATGGGAAGCTTTGTGATTCATTCATTCCCCAAAAGATTCCAAAAGCAAATTCTCCCTATTGAGATATTTCTTACAAAATCTTTTCAATTTTCATTACATGGCACTCATAACCATGGTAATTGTTGGAGTTTATATATAGTTCATAGGCATCCATGTGAGCCTATCGCCACCCACATGGATGCCACACACTCCTTGTTGGTATACAACTCCAAGTACCCATTTCCTAATGGGAGTGAAAGTTGTAGAAAGGCTAAAATTCCTCCCAAATTCACATATCAGTGACGAGATAGAAAAACACGGATATGCTCTTATTTGTGAATTTTTTTTATTATATATCTCATAATCCCTTGCTCTCTTCTCCCATCCATGTGGTGTAGCATTTCTTAAATAAAGCAATTAACCATCCCTCCTAAAACCCTAAGGTTGTAGGAGAGGTTAGAGTTAGTATAATGTATTTCAACACTCCCCCTCAAGTGGTACACTCTTGGACAATGAGAGGGGAAGCTAGGTGCGAGTCCATTGAACATGCATACATGTGCACCCATGAGAATAATTGTGTCCACGGGGAGAATTGAACTCACGACCTAAAACTTGCTTTGATACTATCTTAAATAAAGCAATTAACTATCTGTCCTAAAACCCTAAGGTTGTAGGAGAGGTTAGATTTTATATACCTAATGTATTTCAATGGCAATGCTGTGTGTAAATTTTTCCATCACTCTCGTAGTGCCAGTGCTAGACTAGAATGGTGCAAGTGACATCGGTTCAAGACTCTTCTAGTGCAGGAATCACTTCAGGTGTGGAATCCCTTCATTCATGTTACATAAGATCTAACAGTAAGTATTGAAAGGAACCCCACTTATTTGAATGCTTCAAGGGGTCCTTGAATTCTTATCAGTTCACCTTTGCATGGATCCTTATGTTTCCCTATTCGGAACAGATTCTCTCCTGTCCATTATAGTCTTGTTAATGTCTTGGCATGTGAAAAATGAGATCATGGGACATGGAAAACATCTCTTTTTATCATGCATCAAACTATGGATATGCCAAGATGTTAACAAGATTATAACAAACATGAGATGATCTTTGTGACAAAGTTTGAGCAAGATGAAGGCAACCATTTGACGGATCAAAAAAGGGCAACACCAATGTAGAAAAACGCAGTTTGCAGCCAACATTTTCTAAACTTCCAATCCTCTATGGAACTGAAAAATGTTTGGATCATAGAGGAGATGTAGATGGTGAAGATGGTTAAAATGGTCATTCTCTCTCTCTCTCTCTCTCTCTCTCTCTCTCTCTCTAGTGTGTATGTGTATGTGAAGGAATAAAACCATTTTCCTCAGAATTAGGAAGGATGAAGCAAGATGAATATGTTCCAAAGCTAAATGGGGGTATGACTTGTATTTCAAGTAAATGAAATCTAGCTAGCTTTAAATTTTACCCAAAAAAATCTAATAAGGGTTATCAAATATTTATTTTAAAATTAATGCAAAATTCATCCAATTAATAAGAACAACGGAAAAGATAATGCTGTTGGATTACAAAAAATGATTTGCAGAACCTTGAGGCCTTTTGGAGCTTGACTTTCAATTCACTTCTTCGTTGAGAAAAATACTCTCTCTCTCTCTCTCTCTTTCTCTCTCACTCACTCACTCACTCACTCACTCACACACACACACACACACATACATACACACACAAAGAAATACCCCTACAGGTATGCTACAACGTGAATTCCCTATTTGCATGACACACGCTGAAGTACATGAGACACCAATTTAGCAAGTCTTTCATTACTAAGAGGGCGATGTCTTTCTTCATTATCCTCTTCTTGTGATAATTCAGTTCTTCCTCCTGACAATAGGCCATGCATCTTTAACCCATTCTCAAGATCAATTACTTCATCTAATCTTTTTACTACTCTATTGAAGCAGAGATATCGCCCACAAGCTCCATAATCCATAGCTTCATAAACATGAATGTGCGCCATTGCTACCATATTTACATTGGCAGTTGCAAGAACACCTCGTTGTAGCATAAGCCGTCCGCCTACGCATGGATTGTTATCAAAAGTTTAATTATATGACTGCTTTGGTAAGCAAAATTAAGTATAGCTTAGAGCTGTGTTAATCAACATTAAACAATTTATGCATGCGTGCTTGCACTCTGTCCTTACCATGATCTTGAACTAATAGATAGATGTTCTTACCTTTGAGATAGGGTAGAGAGGTTTCAATGTGAGAATTTGGAAACGTTGGAGCCATGAGAAGGCCGGGACAAACAGTGACAAGCTTCACTCTCATTTCTTTGGACTTCCTCCAAGCAATCTTCTCTGCTGTAGTCTTACCCAAGGCAAGCCAAAGCTTCTCACCACAACAAATAGAGACCATCAATAGAGTTATAATGCAATATAAAATTAGTCATCTCTATACGCCCTTTATCAAGGTATTACTATAAAAACTGCCACTCTCTACTGTAGTATGGGTCATATATGAAGAAACTGATCAAATTCTTTGAATCCATTGAAGGGACATTATACAATCATGTTAACTTGAATTTAACTACCTTGTTGTCTCGGCAGAACTCTTCATCGCTCCAACTACACTCGTCGATAACTCCACCGATGCCATCGCCCTGCCAGATTGAAGCGAGTAGAGATGAAGTGAAGATGCATCTCTTGACATATGCTGCCCTCCCGCATGCTTCAATGACATTTCTTGCCCCTTCTGTCTCTAGAAATGCCATTCTTTCCTGCATGAGTAATTAAATGGGAACTTCTTCATTAGATAGGTGGGGAAGCATGTGAGCTTCATTCCATCACCGTTGTGTTTTCTCCAAGGGCAATACCCTAATTCTGAGCTCATTTCACTCCCCAGCAGTCCCAAATCAGTACGTTGACACAAGTCACATAACAACTGACGTGGGTATTTTGATAGATACTCATAGCCTCATAGGTACTCTTCTACCCAACTGTATTATCAAAACACCCTCCTCTACCCAACTGTATTATCAAAACACCCATTATCAAGCATTGTCACAAATTGATTAGAACTGACGGTATTTCTCTCGTTTGAAATGTAGATGATTCCAACATGTAAATACATATATAAAAAGAAAAATGTCTCTCCAATTAACAATAGAAGAGAATTATTGGATAAGAATCCATTAGTATAAATTATTGAATTGTTTTTTTTTATTTGAAAATTAATGAATCTAAAATTGAAAGAGTGAAAAATAGATGCCACATTTTACTAACCGAGTAACCGGATACACCACAAGGGTCAATAGAAGAGATGTGGAAAACAGCATGACAACCCCTAAAAGCATTGCACAGGCTCTCCAAATCTCCCATCTTTGCTGCCACTACACTCTCTACTCCCCTCATCTCTTCCTGGCTCAATAGCCCTCCCATGCCTTCCAATTCCACTGTTCAACAACACTCAAAGTTAAAACACACACTAACTATAAAAACTTAGAAACAAAATGTGTGGTCCACATGCATAGTTTTGGATCTACTGAATATATATATATATATATATTGGATTGGAACCTTTGTCAATTAAATTGATAGAATAAACAAAGGCTCTCTAATCAAGATTGTATCTTGTGCATCAAAAAATAAAAATAAAAAAAGATCCCAACCCTCCAAATCATAGGAGAGGATCCTGATTCTAGTAATTAATGATCATCGTGAGGATAGAATGGTATGGAATTATCATATAAAAGGAATTTGTACCATCATATCTACTTATCATTTAGTAGTTTCCACACCTAATTATAATGAATAGCTGTTAGGTACCCAACAGTTTTCTTGGAATAAAATGTGAAATTTTGACATATCTCCTAAGATTTAACCTTTTCTTTGGAGAATATGTAGAAAAGTTTTATCCATGAAAGAAAATCTTATTAAAATAAATATAAATACTGGTCCAATAAACCCCATATATAGAATGGACACTAAAAGTACCATACATGGTCTTTTAAAATTCCCCATTATTGCAAAATTTTGGTTTGCATCCTTATTATCTTTACAAACATTTGAAGATCAAAATAATAATTTTTCTTATAATAGATAAATATCTGGTTTTCATTTAATTTTGATAAAATAAGGAAAAATATATTGAGTCAATTGCCATAATATGCTGGACAATATGAAAAAAAACAGTAATAGAATAATATTTAATGATAAACCGTTTGATATAAAGAAAGTTCTTGTTTCATCTAGCAAATTAACCACAAAGTTAAATATTTAGAATCTTCATGAACAAAAGTTAGGAGACTAGAAATAAAAATTATGGATGTGAACTAACTGAAGAAGAATTCCTAAAACTGAACTTTGATTGAATAAATTATAAAGAACAAAGTGTACCATGTATGGGAATTATAATAAGGAACAATAAAAGAGAGTAGGAAGGCATTCATATGATCATCTTTGAAGACAGGGTGTAACGATGCATTGATATGGGACTACAAGCAACATCAGCATTGGGAATTAAAATATAATAATTGTAGAAGAAGATCATTGGAAACGATTAAGATTGTGTTGGGTAACACTCCAAAAGAGTGGTTCTTAGATTAGCTCCAACGAATCCAAAAGAGTCAAAAAGGTTTTTTGGTAAAGCTAAATTCTCTCCGTGGATTCCACTCCAAAAATCCGTTTTCGAGTCACTTTTGGGAGCTATAAAATGTCGATTTTCTGATTCATTGATCCAATTCTTCTTCTTCTTCTTTTCATTTATTTTTATGTCAAATCAAACACTTTACTGATTTTTGAATTAAATCTAAAGAATGCATTCTTGGCAGAATCCATTATTAGGATTTTAGAGTTGAATCAATGGAGTGTTACCAAACGCAGCCTAATCTTCTAAATAAATTTTAGAAGAAGTATTTATCACATATGAACTTGTATCATAAAAAAGTAGCATTTCAACAAAGTATCTTATATTCTAGCAAAATATGGGCCGGATTGAAGATCCAAAACTGTCTATCTGGATAAATAATCCACCATATTGGCAACAGAGGTTAACAAACAAGACATCCTGCATTGTAAGCATTAGAATTTGTATCAATTAAGAGGTTTATTCAGTACCCAAAAGAAAAAAAGAAAAAGATAACCTTAGCTATGATCCTCAAGATGACGTCGCTAAGAATTATTTTTATTTTCTACATATTTCTCATGCTATATATAACTATACGATACATCAAAAGCATTTTTGCAAGAATATGCAAAGATCGTGTGTAATAACGTAATTATCGGAAAAGATTAGGTACGGAAATCTGCCTTGCCTGATGTATTAGAATGGCATCAGGAGTGGACACATCAGCATTGAAAAGTGAAAGCCACTTTTCGGCATTGATGTGTCACCCCCTGATGTCATTCTAATACATCAGGAAAAGCAGATTTCCGTTCCTAATCCCAGCCCCGTAATTATTGAATAATTTCCCGATTACAGCTCTTAGAATTTGTACTCTTAAAAAAATTAGATGTAATCATGTAACCTATACACACAAGCACACACACACGCACTCGTAGAAACCCAAACAAATAAACACACACACACACACACACACACACATATATATATATATATATATATATATATATATATATATATATATATAGAGAGAGAGAGAGAGAGAGAGAGAGTAGACAGTTTTATGATTTGACCATTTGGGTTCACTTGACTGCTGGAATTATACTGTGGGACCCGTAATATAATGGGAAAGATAGACGACTATCACAACATCATGTGGCCTTCACCTTGTTTGATGTAAAATAGATAGCACAAGTTTTCCTTGAACAAAGGGATCGACAAAAGTTTACACACAAGAAGGTCAAAAGGTACTATTAAAAATCATGAGTCTCGATGGCAAAATTGCATGAAATTTGGTGAGCTAAAGGAAATCGTCATGAATATCAAAACATATGCTTTGTCATGAGCATCGCCACTTTTCACACAATCGTTAAGGTCTTCAAATTAGTGTTTTTGTTATTTTTAGTAATTTTCTTTTTCACTATAACTTTTAATGTAGTTCTAAGATGTCTATTAGAGACCGTAGAATTTGATTTTGTCATTCTTTCAATTTTGTTATTTTTGATAATTAAAAATTTTCAAATTAGCTTAATTTTGTTTCTAACACACAATAAGGGTTTCATCCGCAATTTAAGAGTATTATAGCCCTTAAGATAATTCAATTTTTGATTAATAATATTTCAGAAATGGTTTTATTACTTCTTAGTGGATTCTAAGGTTTTCTCATCAAGGAAGGATGTGTTGTTCTCTTTGTTATTCCGCTGCGTCATTATTATATAAACACATTATATAAATAAGTACGGTTAAACTATAATAATAATAATAATAATAACCTAATGGAAGGAGCGTTCAAGGATAATATGATACTAAATGAGGAATTGTTCATGTAATTAGATATTTGAATCCATATATGAGATATCCGGATAAAGAAGTGGGTACGAATATAAATCATGCTTCAAAATATCTTCATTCCTTTAAAAATTCCAATTGAAGACCAAATACAGATCTAAATATATCTGCTCCGTATTTAGCATGTTTACCCCTCTAACGTCGGTGCCATCTTTTTAATTAATGTATAAAGATCACCATTTCACTGCTAGAAAGCTTAGACGAGAGTAAACAAATTTCTGTACATATGCCAAGGACGAAGTAGAAAGACGAAAGAACTACAAAGTACAAAGGCCACGCACCAAAAGCATGAGAAGTGTGTATCAATCATTGTCAAGGAAAGTTATACCTTCAAATGGAAATAATAATCATTATCAAGCAAGAAGCAGGTACACGACAATAAAATCAGAAAGGGAGCAGATTTCCTGTCCAGGATTTGGTGTCCAGGCCACAAGGTCACTTCCTTTGGAATAAAATGGATAGGAATTTGAAATTTCATCGTCCATGTAATTTCATGTAAAGTCACCTGGTGCCCTGGACATCAAATCCTGGACAGAACATCTATTTTGAATTAGAAATGGGAGCAGGAGCACTGCTCGCCCCTTGCTGGGGGTGTGAACTCCATACAGTTTTTGTGTGGGGCCCACACCCCGTGAGGGCTCCCGGTGCAGAGGGTTTTCTCGCAAAATACTAAGAGACTGTTGTGCCACTCGGAAAGCATGAGGCCAACATGCCATTTGTCCTCCCAGTGCCGTGTGGCTAACTTATTAAGTTCTGAGGCTCTATATCTATATTGGTGAGGCTTCATAGAATACTTGAAATCCAGAAGTGAGAGTGATGGAAAGAGTATGTGTTACGGGTGCAGGAGGATATGTGGCATCGTGGATCGTGAAGCTTCTTCTTAGAGAGGGGTATCTCGTCCACGGAACAGTTAGAGAAATAAGTAATCTTCTCTTTTTTCTTCTCCCCTTACTGCTATTGCTATTTATCAAGGTATCTTACCGTCATGTTTATTGGCCAAATACACCTAAAGTGGATTTTTTCACTTAAATCGATACATCTTTTTGCTTTACTTTTTCAATTTTATTTTATTTTTATTTATAAATGTTGTGTCTATCCAAAGGTTAAGGTTCAAACTTCAGGCCTTTTATACAGGCGCTTTGCCTACTTTGGAGTGCACCGCATGGCTATGTTAATTTTTTTTTGTCTATCGTGGCATACTACAAAATAAGCAAGATATTAACAAGACTTTAGTAGACATGAGAGGATCTAAACTCTTATAATTCACATTTATTGAAAGTCATGAACTCTCTCACGTGGGCATAGGCAATCTTATTGTTTTCCGGTTCTCTTTACGCTAATTGTTGGTGTCTAGAATTCAATCCGAGATGTAACCCGGAGGACAATATGGAGAAAAATCTGATATGACCCGTTTTGACATGTATCCTTGACTCAATTTAGGTTGTAACCCGGCCTGTGGAGGATATGGTTTTGGGGGTTTATATTTAGGCTTTCTTAGGTTTTGTACCGTCATATTATTCATTGTACTCTCTATTTTCAATCATTGTGAAATATCTCTCACCATTTCACTCATGGACATAGGCTTCAAGCCTAACCACTACATAAATCGTCCTATTCTTTGTGTGATTGTTGTTTTCATTGTTTTCTTTATTTCTATTTTGTTGCATATAATCCCAAATCCAGGTTTTTGATGTATTTGCATTGTTATTACAATAATAGTTCTAAGTGTTTTTTTAGCCAAAATGCCACAATTTGCACAACAGGATATGTTTCTCTTGGATGGTGATTCTCACTTTTTTGAGGGTCGGTGTGTTTGGACCTGAGGGCTCTCTTTTGGGTAAGCAAATTTGGTAAATGAAGGTTTTGCTTGGTTGCTAGTTAAGTAATGAAAAGTCAAATAAAACAGTAGGGATCTTCAAAAATCCAAATAGAGCAGTCGTTTAGTTGAAATAGGAAAATGTTCATCAGAATATTGGCTTTTAATTTAAGGTTTTACTAATACCCTGATTTCTTTGTCAAAACTTGACCAAATTAATCAAATATAGGCTTTGCT
>JAOXJP010228692.1:0-11081 GCA_025762735.1 Platanus orientalis | reverse complement strand
GACAAAGGGTGAATTAATAAAATGTAGAAATTAATGAACCAAAACTAAATAAAATAAAATAAAGGGGGCAAATTTTTTGCCAAGATGGTATCCAGGGTGTCAAGTGACTTCATTTGGGTGGGAATTTAAAATTTCAGCAAACCATTACCCATTTTATTCCATGTAAAGTTACATGGTGTACTGGATTCCAATTCCTAGGTGGAACATCTATTTCAATTAATAAATACACAAGTATATTTATTATAATACCCTAATTTGAGCCATGTGTATAGGCTCAAACACCTTTTGTCAGGCCACATGTCACACATTGATTGCTAATGGAGTGGTACCTGTTGAGATGATTTAAAATCCAGTGAGGATTTTATACGCTGACCCCTAACCTCCACCTGCGTCCGCCAATGGTCAAGCAGGTAGAAACATCAGTGCCGAAAGTGATTTTCACTTTTTGGGGGCGTGTGTAAATCACCTCTGATGCTGATGTGGCCACCCTTTGACCTAGGTATTTGCCTACACCGAGCTTAGAAAAGCCTCACCGTTTAAAATCCTAGAGAATCCGACTTGGATTTTATACATTGATCCGTAACCTCTGCCGAGGGTCAAACGGGTAGTAACATCAGTGCCAAAAGTGATTTTCATTTTTTGGGGGCAAGATTAAATCACTTTTGACACTGATGTAGCCACCCCTTGACCTCAGTGTTTTCTACGCTGAGAGTAAAAAAGCCTAGCCGAAACCCTTGCCCCAGGATTGGATTAGGTGTGCCCCTTAATGGGTGTCAATAGTGTGCCTGCAACAAGCAGGTGACTTGTTATGTTGAAAAAGTTATATATACTTTTTTGGGGTGCTTTTCACTTTTTTGATGTGACGTATCACCCTCTGATTGTGGGCGCACCATTGACATCCATTAAGGAGAAGCACAAAATCATTTGGCTTGCCCCCCTTACATGAAATTTTTGGCTTCGCCTCTGCTAACACGTAGGGTAAGAGTTTCCACTCTAGTACTACGAATGGTTTGGGGCTCATCATCATCCATGGCTCATGAAACACACAGGTGATCTTTTGTTTGGATTTGGAGGGCGGTGTTTACAAGGATTTAACATGCCTTGGAAATAAATAGGTAGCATGTGGAAGATGACAAGTTATAAGAAAGTTAATTTGTCTCCCGAATGGAAGACTGTGAAAATTGGGAGGTTAGTAGAGAAAAGCAAACTTGTATGCACAAGAATTTTCTTGCATGCACCTCAGGCGAGAGCTTCCTTGTTTATCTCAAAGAGGGCAAAAAAAAAAAAGTTTTTAATGTTTAAAATGTCTAAAGATGATGGCGAAGGAGTAGTGCTTTGGCAACTTCTGATTGGCAAGGGAACCCTTCTCACTGAATGTGATGTAGGAAAGGGGTTGCAAGGTAATGTGGCTTGATAAAGGGGAGAGGCGCATATCACTTTTTGGCACTGATGTGTCCATCAGGGGACGCAAAGTGGAGGTTAATATTAGTTAAGGAGAGTGGACACAATCCTCTTTGGATAAAGGGTGTTTTACTACAAAGAGGTTTGGCAATGCTCCCCTTAACACTAACCACCGCCCTTGTCAAAGGGCAGACACATCAGCCCTGAAAAATGATATGCATCCCCCCCCCCAAAAAAAAAAAGTGTAAATCACTTTTCGACGCTGATGTGTTTGCCCTCTACAGGGGGCAGAGGTTAGCAGTTTTTAGGGAAGTGGTCACTAACCACTCTTGTTTTACTAAGTACACAGTTACTAGATAGCAAATTAATTTACCCAAGACAACAAAAAACATAGTAAATCATTTTATTAATATAGTTGTTTGAATAAGCCGATTCTGTGTGTGTATGTGTGTGAGCATTCTTATGAAGTCTTGTGATATCCACGTATTCTATGTGTGAGCACACGAGCATTCTTGTGAAGTCTTTGTGATATTCATGTATTTTGTGTGTGTGTGTGTGTGCATGCGCACATGTGAGAGCATTCTTGTGAAGTCTTGATAATCTACATATTCTAGAAAATCTAAAAATCACCATGTCTACCACATGAAGTCGCAATAAATCTTTTGATCAAAGAAAATCCAAGTTTGTTGAGTAATGAACCAATGAGGTTATTGGTTCGGATTAAATTGTCTTGTGACAAAACAACACAACGGAACAAATACAAACAAATTCAAGTATGCGATGTGCATGAAAACAAATGAGAAAACAATAAACAGTGAAGAACAATCATACAACACAATATTTAACATGTTTTAACAAGATTGCCTACATCCACAAGCGAAAACAATAAAAAACTTTCACTAAAATGGAGAACAAAGTGATTACAAAATACACAACAGCGAGTTCCCAAACCCAAAGGCAAAACCCTAAGAAAAAACCCATTAGAATTCTCTGACAAAATATGTTTTTTCCTCTCATAAACAAGGTCCTGAAAAAACCCCAATTTGCCGCTCTTTTATAGCCCATAAAACCCATAAATATCTCTTTTATAGACTCCCAAGAAACCCTAAATCAAAAAATGAGTTAAAACCCCAAAATAACCCCACTCCCATAAAATAACATTTTTTTGGTGATTTAAATTGAATTCAAGACATTTTAAACAAATCTTCACCTTAGCTTGAATTCTACCAAAGCAAACTGAACAAAGCTCTTTGTTCATCTTATCCACCAAACCCCAAATGGTACACAATCAATTCTCTTCCAAACGAATTAAATCCAAATCACCCTTGAACTCAATCACCAAACTTGACTTTGTTGACATATCTACTAAATCTACAATACTAAATACATCATTAACCATGTCTTTAAAACTACCTTTGATTGGAGGTTTAACTCCCAAGTTGGATACAAAACTATACTAATAAACTTTTGGAACCTGATGATGATAGTATAAAACAACATCCTCATATCTCAACAAAATAGGAGTACCAAACTCCAAATCCACCTCGAACTGAACACACAAAACTTTGTCTTCTACAACCTGTTTGCTTGTTTGCAACAAACCAATATCACCAAACATAACATCTTTGTGTTGCTTACCATTAACACAATGCTTATAAAATCCAAAAATTTCACCATAGTGCAAGATGTTAGAGAAGCCGATCAGTGTGCCCTTATATACAACTTAGGTGGTTTAATTAATGTTATGTATATATGTAAATTAAGTCCTCTACCAAAAAAAATTCCATAACAAAGGCTGGACAATGATCATTTATTGCCAATGTTGTTTTGCTTCTTAAATTCAGAATTTTTAACGTCCATGATCATGATGAAAATCCTTTGCAAGGTTACAAGCTATCATGGTTGACTCTGAGATAGTTTGAAATGATCTCAGCTTTGAGTAACCATCGAGAACAATAGTTGTTTAGCTCAGTGGGGCCAAGCCTATCCAGTGCCTTTCATAGACCTCGAATATAACATCCAGACCCATCGTTTCCTGTGACTTACACGTACACCCTAAGAAAGATGGCCCAATTAACAAAAGATGATCTTGTCTAAACTTAATATAGAATCCATAGCTAACCTTTTAATGACATGAATCCCTTCTAACACAAATCCATTACGCCCTCGTAAATGTGATAAATTCAAAATTTTATATAAGGTGATAACACCTCTCATAAAAAAAGCAGTTAGTTCATTATCTCGTATTTGACTGAGGTTATAGATGCTTCATGAATGAATTAAACTCAATGTTTACATTACCAAAAAAAAGGTTTTCAATAGCTCTCTTCAGGCAGTGTTTTCATATAAACGCAGGCAAAGATGTAATTTTATACCATGTTTTTATACTAAAATGTTGTTAAATGAAGTAAATGTAACAAACAACATTTTTAAAACACTGTATAAACATATAAAGACAACGTTTTGAGAAAAATGCTATTTATATTTGGTTTATACAGGGTTTTAAAAACACTGGCCAATATATGGGATGCGCAAAAACAAAATAGCCAGTGTTTCTAAAACATTGGCTATACTCCAAGCCCATTTTAGGGATTTTTCTTCTTCTCCACATGTTATCTCTCTTCTTCCCGCATTAGCTCTTGCTGAATTGTCACCGTCGCCCTACTACGCCATCACCACTGCTCTGCTAAACTCTTGCTCGATCTTGCCATGCTATTGTGATAAATCTCTTTTAACCGCGGCTTTTTCTCTTTCCTTTTGGAGTTTGGAAGATTGAAACTATGAGAAGGTGAAACCATTTCCAATGCCTCTTTCTTTCCTTTTCTATATAAAGGTCTGGATTATCTATCTATGAGTCTAATTTAGAGCAATAGCAAAAGAGCAACTGACACAAAAGTTGGCATCAAAGAGGATCCATCCTTTAAACGGCGAAGCCCATAATCTCATACCAGAAATCTAGGGTTTTGGAGCGCTTAGCGTTGTTGTAATTACGCTGCAAAGGAGAAACCAAAGATTGAAGAGAAGAGTTGCAGAAGGAGTTAGGGATAGATCATCAGAGGTTTAATCATTGTCTTCCTGGCGACGACAACAATGTCAATATCTTTTCCCAAGATTTGACCTGTGCAAAAAGCATGGTGAAAGGTAGATTTGATGCTTCAAAGTGCCTTTTTGTCATACTTGCATAAAATGATGTTGTAGTATGATCTCTTTTGATTGTAAACCTATGTTTAAATATTTTAACATGTTTTTCAAAATACTAGTTATGGGTCATTAGGGAAATCCTCTAAAGCTTGACAGTTTTGCAAGTAAAGACATGAGAGATGTATTTTTCTTATTGCTTGCGATTTTGTAGTAGTTTCTTGCTTACTTAGATCATGCCTACTATTGGCCTCATTTTATAGCAATCCCAGCTCCTGCAAGTGAAGATCTCATGATCTTGACAATGTCTAAGCTATTATTTGGGTAATACTTGACCTATGATCCTGCTATTAAGTTCTATACAATAGTTTAGATCAGTACTACAAGTACTATTATGTAGTGTTTGCATGTTGTTAGTAGGATCCTGTATTAGAATGTTAGCCTACTGGTCGTTATAATGGTTAGTAGGAGCAATGTTTAGAGTATATAATGTAGCAAGAGAGCAATTAAAACCGTCATGACACTATTACTATTACTACTATTAAAATCATTTTTTTTTTAAATTTAAACACACAGTAGACAACGTTTTAAAAATCTAAAGTACTATAGGTTTTTTCTTTTTATTTTCCCTATTTAGACATACTTTAGATAGCGTTTTCAAAATGCTGGCTATAGTGACTTTAGCCAGCGTTTTCAAAATTAAAGTTTCTAACTTTTCCCTAAGTGGCTCAAAACAATGTTTAAAAAACGCTAGCAAAGGCCATTTTTGTTTTAGTGTTAAAAACTTAGATTGGTTGGGTGACTCCGAAGTATTCCGGTCCTAGTTATCTGATAACTTGCCTTGGTTGCCAGTTGGTCAATTTAGTGGTTAAAATTGATTTTTACTGTTTTAGTCTTTAGGATTTACTATAGACAATAAGTGAAAAGGGTATAGTAAAACAAGTTACTTAAAAAACTCGGCTTTAACTTGAATGACCAAATTGCTGACATCATCCTAGTTTTGGCACCTGTTGGTAAACCAGGAACTCGATCGAGTTGAGTAACTCAACCTAGTTTTCCGATTAATAAGTGAGTTTTTAAACCATGATTAGACTGCATTTTCAATTAAGTGACCACTTGGAAATCACAACTACCCAAACCCACCATTAACGTTATCTATTCTTCATCCTCTGGGCTTCCTCCACAGTTTACACATGGGATGACAAAATTGAAGCAGGTTTAATCAAAGGCCATGTTTGGTAAATTGCTTCATTTTGGACATTATTGACTAAAATTGTTAAAGAGGTTGTGGACCGCGATATGCTATAAATGCTAACTTGAACATTGCTTGTCATTTGGTTGAATATAATAGTTATAAAAGCTGTGTGTGGGCTCATGCCTAGAATTATAAAGTTTTTCTCTCTCAAGAATTGATTGTGTTTATACCCTTGACAACTGGTTTAATGTGTTGGATTTTGGTTCGGTTTAAATAAACCAGTATTTCATGTGGTTGTTATGAGGTGTTGTGAGATGGGGTATCACCTATACACATTTGCATGTACAATAGTATTTGAGAGTTTAGGAAAAGAATGAAAAATGAAAGAAATTACAATAGAAATCCAATTCATGTGGAGTATGATCCTAACCTCCTTTATTTATATTTATTTAAAGGGTGTGAAAGAAAATATACACCCTAACTAGAAATATTTTGGTAAATGTGATATCCTTAAATAAAGGGTTATTTTGGCTGAAATATTAACACAACTCTTTTTTATTTGTGTACCTTTTTATGAAAGACAAATAAGATAAAGTTTTGTTAGTTGAATACCAACACAACCCTTTCCAAGGAATTACTTATTCTAAGAGGACTATTTATGAATAGTTATGTTGCTTCCAACTATTATACCCTCACATATATTTTAAATATTTATCCTCAATAATACATTCATAACAGACACTCATGTATTGGGTGTGGCCAATCATGACCACTCAATACATTTCTACATATTCTATTTAGGTGTGAATGAATGCATCTTTTTTCTTTTCTATTATATTGAATGACTAGTACGATTGAACAAATCACCATCCCTATTAGATCGTTGTTAGTATTAAACAGGCTTTATTAAGTACCCATACAAACATCGCTAGACTAAATGTACTCCCTAACGATTTTAATCACTTAATAAATTGGCTAGTGATCAATACTAAGGAGGAGATGAAACTTTCATTCTTCCCACCATGACCACCACTTTACACTTACTTATCACCATTTATATCCCCTGTATTACAACACTTTAGAGGAACATGTGTTCTGTTTTTGAATTTAGTGCCTCTTTTTAGGTGTCTACTTTTTTATTTGAATATAGCGCTAGTATTTTAGGGGTTTGAGTCATCTCTGAATGGAGATATATCACACCTACAGAAGTAAATTTCGTTTGTAAATCCGCGACACTAAAAATATGTAATAAATTCAATAAATGAATATTTGTATTAAATGAAATGGAACACAACTTTTTGATTTTTACATTCTTTTACAAAAGAGAAAAACCTCTGATTCTTTGTCGACGGAATCCAAGGATCTGACGACATATTTCTTAGATTCAGGTGTTGATGTTGCTTGATTGCAAGGGAATCACTTCTCTTTGGGGCTTCACGCTTTATCTAAAAAAATAGAAACACTGCAAATCTTGCGCTTAGAGCTAGATTTATGGTGTGTTTTTTAGATGCAAAAAGTCTTATTCTCTTTAGCAATGAACTGTGATTGATGAAGAGATTGGAAAGTATGCTTTGGGTCTTCAAGCCCTTGAAAAGATATAGAGATGTTTTGGAACCTTCTTTTCTTTACAACTTTTTGTTTCAAGTCTTTTGCAAAAGGTCATTTCTTTATATAAAATGGGTATATTTATAGACTTAGTGTTAGAATCTTGTCAAACCCTGGATTGGGTGTTGATTGGATACTCTTACTCTAAATGACTGGTTGTACTTTCCTTGTTTGGAAAAAATGTGAAATTTATAGAATTATTTGTATTCTATGATAGGCATAACTTTCCTTCATTACCAAAGAGAATCTAGATTTGATTTTATTCAAATCTCTCTCATGTGGGTCCCTTACAAACTGTTTGGGCCTGTTAATGGGTTGAGACAATTGGACTTGGTGGTCTCATGGGTTATTATTTAAAACTCATATCAGGTTCAATGGACTTGTCTATGCATTTGGGTTTACTTTATGAGTGTGAGGCCAATTTGTAGAGTTTTGGCAAAGGTATAAGCCCTTTTTGTAGTTTGCACAAATTTATATGTCTACAACGCCATTGACTATCCAAAGCACCACATGACTTTTAAGAAAAGATACTTTGATTAACATACGGTTATTTATTTATTATGTTTTTACTGTATCACCCACCTTATTTGGTCAAGACATCTTTTGTCAAGCATCGTGCTACACATTGATTGTTACTAGAGAAACAACTTTCTGGTTAAATTAAAATGATTCAATAAGATCAATACTTTATAGGGTCATAATTTATATGGAAAATTTTCAATCCAATAGTTTTTGCATAAATTATACGATTCTATTAATTTTAAAAACTGAAAGGATGTTCTGTCCATAATGTACCGTTCACCCCCTCACAGGGTGTGTGGGCCCCACACAAAAAGTGCATGGGTCCCCACACCCCTTGTGAGGGGGCAAAGGTACATCCTTTCTCTTGTGCAATTCTAGCCATAGAATTTCTATCTATTATATAAACACCCCGAGCAAATGAAATCCTAAATTGAGATCCCAAAATTGAAAGAGATAAGTTTTTGTAATAAATAATTTCATATACAAGAAAATTCTCTGTTTTTTAATTTGTATTTCCCGTGTTAGCACAGTACAGGCTGACATGTGGGGGTGTATAAGGTTAAAATCCTATAGGAAGTCTTCAACTAAATATGTAGGATCCTAAAGAGGGGCACAAAATTCTTGTGAATTGTGATCTGCTGTTGAATTTGTGGTTTTCTATAGCAAAAATTTGCTACAACTGATCACCTGGCAATTCAAAAACACATCACCTGACAGTCTGGTGTGGTATCACAAATGACCCTACAAATTTGGAAACTGAAAAGTTATAATAGCAAATGTTCTACTTCCAAATTGTCTACTCCCATGTTCCCAAATAAAAGGGAGTGGATCATCTACTAGTGAATCAGCAGGAAGTTCTTGTTGATTTAACAACATAGCAACATGTATCAATCTGATTTTTTTGGTAATTTGTTTCTGATTTTTTTCATCCTTTTCCCTATAAATACTTGTCAAGATGGGAGCCGTATCCTCTAGTCTACATTTTTTGTTCTCCACAGTACTCCACGACACAAAGGAGGTGGAACTCATATATTTTTTTTTGGCAAGGGGGCTTTCAAAAAGTGTACGGGCTCCACCCCATTGTGTTTGTGGAGCACCAAAAATGTGGACTAGAGGATATGAATCCGTCACAATGTGGTTAGACTCAGCAGGAGGTTCCAAGTTCCTGCTGATTCATCAATACAGGATCCTTTCCCCAAATAAAAAAGTTGGGGTGTATAGGGTTAAAAACATAAATAAATAAATGGTTTTCAAAAAGGGAAAGGATCTCCTACAACTAATTTGCTTGTCCCCCATTATCCCACCACTGTGAAAATACCTTTCAAATGAAAAATTAAGTACCAAAAAAGGGTATTTTCACAGTGGGGGATAATGGGGGACAAGCAAATTGGTTGTAGATAATTTACTCAAATGAACATTTCCTCCCCCCCCCCCCACCCCACACACACACACACACACAAAAAGTCACCCTGTAATGTGGGGACATGGGGGACAAACAAATTTGGGTTAAGTGATTTTTTTTTCTTAATAATAATAAAAAAAAGCATCACGTGCCAGTTTTGTGTATGGAAACATTGGGAAGTAGACAATTTACAGTAGATGGACATTTGCTTCCAGCATGATATAGTTAGAGATTATGTAGTCAGCACACAGGTGTAGGGCTGTAAACAAAGTGGATTTGAATTGGATATAGATGCATCCATATTTGTATTCGTTTAGTTAATCGAATATTGGATGCAAGTTCGAATATCTTAGGATATTTAAAAATAGGATTCATATTCGTATTTGTTTATTTAATCGAATTTTGGATATGAAATCGGATAAATCCTATTACACTTTCTAACACAAAATTAAGATTTTGAATGGTGATCCATATATTTTGAGGGGTTGTCGAAACTTTTTACACTCTTCTACGAGAATGACCACTATAAGCTTCAAATGGATTAATCACAATATTTTTTAACAAATTCATACAAATGGCTTCCTCTTCTTCATTGATATAAAGTAGAAATTCTTCAATATATGTTGTGAAGCTTACGAGAAACACAAGTTTTTTATTGGCTGTCTTATTATTGAGCTCTATAGTTGAGATCTCTAACCAATCTCTATTTGCCTTGATCTTTTTCTCTTTTCTACAAACCAAACCCCAAAATTAGGGTTTTTGATTTTTTCAAAAAATCTAGACAATGATGTTTAATTACTTAAATATCATTTTCTCATGAGCAATAAATAACACATATAATGGTGCATTGGAATCAGCTCTTGCACAGAGCTTAGGGCTTTGTGCGGGAGAGAATTGGTTCTGTCATTGTTTCTCTTTTATAATGATTTACTAGATTATCCTTCTTATATCATTCTCATAATTGTTTTTTTCTTTATATATATATATATATATATATATATATATATATATATATATATAATCTTGATTTGTATACATATCGACATTTGATTTGTTTATAATAGAATATTTATTAAATAAATCGGATATAAATGAATCCATATTCGCCTTAATCAAATTGATTGTGAATCGAATTTGAATGCTTAGATGGATAGTTGACAGCCCTATACGGGTGTGGAACCATGGCTGGTGGTCTTAATATCCCTAAATAGAAAATACTTGGATCCTCACCACCAAATTCAAAGCGATCTACTAACGCCCCCGTGTTAGGGTGACCGTGGCAACCTTGTTGTGCATGGAAGACTGAGGGTCAAATCCCTTCGTTTGGAGTGTGATGCGGAGTTGTCTGCTTTTTGGTTGAGTGGTAATCGGCTGTGTCTGGATCCAACCTTTGTAAAGTTGTCAAAGCATGATGTAAGGCCCAAGTGGGCAGACAAAAACATCAAATAAAAATTCAAGCCGTCTTTGAATACACATTAGTGGTTCTCAAATGTCAATGCATGTGTTTCATCCCCCGCCGCCACCTTTTAGGTAGCCAGCCACCACTAAGTAGGCGTTGTAGTATTGTGCTTGCTCAAACACCCTTAATTAATTTATTTATTTTTCTTAATGCTTAAAGATCACGGTGAGGGAGCTGTGCTTTGCAGCTTCTGTTTGGCGAGGGAACGCGTCTCCCCTTCATGTGATGCAGCCATGCAGGCAAGGGGCTGCACATTAACGAGGCCTGACAAAGGATAACCAGCTCTCTCTCTCTCTCTCTCTCTCTCTCTCTCTCTCTCTCTCTCTCTCTCTCTCTCAAATATATATATATATATATAT
>JAOXJP010228691.1:0-11081 GCA_025762735.1 Platanus orientalis | reverse complement strand
TATAAATTAAATATTTAAAAAAAAAAAAAAAAAAAAAAGAGAGTGCAACTGAAGGAGGCTCGCAAAAGACATGGGTTCCCTCTCCAACACAGACATGCCTTGTGCGGGATGCAAGCACCTACACAGGCGTTGCACCAAGGACTGCATATTGCTGCCATATTTTCCACCATCAGAGCCAGAGAAGTTTGCTGCTATTCATAGGATCTTTGGTGCCAGCAATATCAGCAAAATGTTGCAAGTAATTCCTAACTTCATATATTTTATTTAGTTAAACTAAAATCTTTATCCATCATAACACCTTTTCTTTCTTCCATATTCTCGTTTAACAGGTCATTCCTATCAGCTGCAGAGGTGATACTGTCAGTAGCTTATTCTACGAAGCTAATGCAAGGCTCAAGGATCCTGTCTATGGCTGTGTAGCTTCCATTGCTTCGCTTCAAAGCCAAGTGTCTCAGTTACAAACTGAATTCGCTGTGGCTCTTGAAGAAATCTTGACACTTAGATTACAATCAGCTGAAACTTTATCAATTTCAACCTGGGAGAGCACCAGAACCATTGAGACAGAAGAGAATCCCAGTAGTGGTGTGACAGCGTTCACCTGGCCGGGTCTACCATCGACAACCTGTGATTCATTCGCCATGCCCTGGAAGTTCTGAACTCTGTTACGCTATGAAGTGCTTGTGTTTCTTAAAATTGTTTTCTGAGTCTTCATAATTTGATTGAATTACTCATTGGCGTCGCTCTATGTTCTAGCGCTTAAAATCTGATGTCTAGTGGTTGGAATCAATGGAACACTCTCCCGGATTTGGGGGCCCTTATCTAGTGGGACGTGAGTTCATTCGATAATTACTAGTTTCACTTGAAAGAAAAGGAATGATAATAAAGATGAATGAGTTACTCTCCAAGGCATGTTGTAACACAATAAGAAGTCCCAATGTTCTTTTGGATTTTTTTTCCTTTTGAGTCTCTAGCGACCGATTCTTAAATAAAAGAGAAAGGATAAAGAACTTCGAAAAGAATGAAGACTAAGTGGTACAGAAAATTAATGATAGTGCTAGTACTTTCTAAAGAATTAACTCAAATGCACAAAGATTTAAATGACAGTTATGAGAGACTTAATTCATTCATTTAATAGAGTCGAGATCAATGGAAGATTCAAGGGAGTGAAGATCGCTGGATCCACAAATCCTAAAAAGTTTTACAGAGAAAAGAAAAAACTACTATATGTAGTAGCCATACAAAATTTTATTAGGAAAAAAAAAAAAAAAAAGGAAATCTAAAGAAATATATATTGAACTTGTATTCATGCTGTACAACTTTAGCCCCTTGACCATGACGATTGGCTCCGAGAATAAGATGATGACAAGACCTGCATGGGAGAAATTTGAGATACTGAATCAATGTTGTAGGAGCCAAGATGTATCATTGAACTTTGGTAATATAGGTGATTCAGGAAATAACCTAAACCATATCAGATAATTATTGATTGACGCTGACATGCATGCCTAAGTTACGAAAGAACTGACACTGTTCTCATGGTTATTCTTAGAAGCTTACCATAATATTCATCCAGGACTAATAAACAGAAGCTAATTTTCATGAGAAATATAATATTATTCAGTTTAGGGTAGTGAATTGGAACATTAGAGACATAGTTTGACATAGGTTGGCAAAACATCTCCCCCCTCCCCCCCCCCGGGCATTGCCTGTTCATTTTAGTGGGAAGCTGGACAATTGTTGTCTTCGGCTAGTCAGACTGAACTAGAAATCAAAACAATTGAACCATTATGGACTCTCTCCAGGTCAACGTTTGGTCTGGTTTTCAAATCTATAATTAGAAAGGGGGAACCCGGGATAGCATCAAATACTTGGTGTGAAAGTGTGGGACTATTTCACTGATGCCATTTCTGAGAGTCCATCAACTGAAAGGCACTAGGTTTTAAAACCCACCAGATTTACCAAATGAAAAAAATAATCAAAGACAAGAAATAAAAGTGAAAGAAAAAGCTCAGGGCATTTGTAGTTTTACAATTGCAACTTTGAACTTCAGCCATGAGGAGTTGTTACCAAGAGATATCCAGAACTTCTATCAATCAAAGAAAAAACAGAACTTTGCATAGGAGATAACATTGGCACGGAAGGCTGTTCTGAAATAGCTTTGGGGAGTGCTAGCATGAAGCATAATTAATGCACGCCTCAAGCACGGTAGAGATCCCACTGTACAATGAGCCTCACATCCAGTACATAAGTGGGTCCCACTGTAAAATGGGATCTCCATCATGCATTGATTCTACATGCACTAATCATCAAATTTGCATACCACATTAGCTTCAATGAAGAAATATTATTTTGGTATGTCATACTGTCACTGACATTAATTTACTCCTTTCTTCTGCAAATCTAACTCCTATATGCATGTATACGAGTCCTTGAGCTTTAAAGTTTGTAATGATGTGCCTGTAGTTGTAAGTAGATTTTCATACAATACCTGATAGGTTTTGGGTCCTTTCTTAAGTAAATAACCAACACTGTTTAAGTTATCTACAAATGTGTCAATATCCGGAACTCTTAGGCCAATCCTATCTGCCAAACTGTATATTTCCTGAAAATTGATACTGAGATGTCATTTAAAGCATGTGCACCCAGGGGGGTGTTGAAAAATTGCTAGGGTAATAAAAAAGCAAGGCAGCTTACAGAAATCGAAAAGCAATCTTTCTGCAGCAACTCTGATTGTTTGTGGAGAGCACTTAAGAATCGTTTAGCTTCTTTCTGTTGACTCATCCCACCACTCCGACCAAAGTCCACAAAACCATGCTCATCCACATACTTATCATACAATGATTCTTTCATAATTTCCACCACATCCTGCATAAGTAGATGAAATTACACAAGGGAACAACCTGGAAAGTTAGTGACCAAAATCTATTTTTTGTTAGACATTTAAAGAACCAGTGAAAGGGTCTACATCGATGGTCCAGCTCATAGCTTGATTGGAATAAGTGCTACTAGTCACAAACTTGGTACTAGCAGGTCCAATCCCAGCTCACCTAGCAAAAGGAAGGAAAGCAACATTCTCAGAAGAATAATGCAGTCCTGCATTTCCAACTCTCTGTTGTTTATGGCCTCCTGCATATTCTCAGGGTGCATCACATCCAACCAAGTGGTAATTGTGAATAAACTGCAATGGAAAAATGTACACTACTTTTTCCCTTACATGACATACTTGAATGAGCAGTTGTAAGCCAAGACTCCTTTGACAAGTATTATTTGCTTTTTTAATAGCATTGAGTTGGAATTAACCATAATTTTGGCTTTTTATATCATATTTCCAAGTTGACCATAGGGGTAATGCATGATTCTGACCAGTAGTGAAGTATCTTGAATTCCGGATGCTTGAAGGGTAATCCAAAGAATTCTTCAAATTTCTGGCACCTGATTTACTTCCTAAGAGTTACCATTTGCAGCCTCTGCAAAACTTGTAAAGTTCAAAACTGAACTTATCTTTTGGTTTTCAAAGAAATAACATGATCCACTTCATTATTTCCTCTTTAATATTGTATCCTTGAACCCTAATTTATACCTCATGTCTCCATATAAACCAGCTTAGTTAAACAAGGTGAAAGGTAATGGTATGAGCTGGCTCTGCTTTATGAACTCACCAAAGCATCTTTGGCTGTTATTTCTTCCCTTAAATCCAGCCGAGCTCGAGCTTCTGCCAGCCTCACTAGACTTTCCAGTTGCCTTGCAGTTATTGGTGTACCATCAGCTGAAGTATTTCGGTCTCTCAATTTTAAGTAAAACTTCTGTAGAATTTCTGCTGCAGATCTTGACATCCTAACACAATAAAAAGATAAAATAAGATCCCCATAAAAATTCTAATAGAAGTTACCAACATAAATATTATTACAAGGTATACATCACTATAAATCACCTAGGGAAGACAAAAGTTCTTGCATAAGCAATATATTTGCGAAGAAGCGGACCAGGCAAAGGGACAAAATCTCTATCTTTCTTCGGATCAAGTCCAAGCCTTGAAGCTAAAGAACCACCTTTTACACTGAAATCCATGTCTCCACTACTTTGCAATGCTGCACTTTTAATATAAAAGGGCCTATCCTGTTAAAGAGAAATTTAGGTGCAGTAATTTGATGCACTAATAACTAACATAACAACCTCTGCGTGGCTTTTTGGCTGCTGGTGAATGCTCTCCATATCCTGCATGAAGCTGCAAGAGAAACAACCATGATTTGTTCGTTATATCATTGTGAGACAAGCACTCAACAACCATGGCAGGAGATCCAGTCCATCTAGACCCACCTATCGTCCTTTTGGGTCAATTTTTGGCATAGAAAATCCCTAGGTGTGACTCACCGGCAGTTCTTGACCCTCTCTACATGTGTGTTCATGTGTAAACATAGGCAGGTCAGGATAGAGGTCAGACATGCATATGTCCTGACAGAACAGAACCACTCGTATCGGAAATAAAGATGCATATATATTTTCCATGCCATTTCATGTACATTTAATTTAGTGTGTATGACGCATTACTCATACATTAGCATGCCCACATACAGAGGTTAGATATGGAAACTTACTGATATAATGTGCTCAGAGACTCGCTTATCGAGCAGTTCATCAGGTTTATCAAGCAAAATGAAGACCAGATCAAATCGCGAGAGGATAGCAGCACTCATTTTCAAATTCTCATTGACAGTTTTTGCACGGCTGCAATTAGATTTCAAATAAAAGAATAAAACCCTGGATTAAAACAAAGATTCTTTGAAGTGGACAATAAAAGAATATTACTTAGTGGCCCCAAACAGGTAGCTTCTGATAACACAGAATTCTGCTGCTATCATAATGGTCCACCAAGAACAGACCACTTCTAATAGCAACCATCAATATCATGATAGTCCATGCACACAAAAAGCAAACCAATCCTCAAGTGAATAATAAGAATATTACTTATAATGACCACCAACAGGGTTCGCTGCTGCTAGCACAGAAGTTCGTGCTGATAAACTTGCTACCAATCCAGCCTTTGCGACAGAGACACATTGTTGCTCCATAGCTTCTAGTAGAGCCTAAGATAACCCCAAAATTTAATAAACCCCAAGTCTTAAATGCCAGAGGTAGAATGGCCTTCATTGGTAGTCAATGGAGACAAACCTGGTGTTCTGCGGACATTTTATCAAACTCATCAATACAGCATAATCCACGGTCTGCAAGTACCATGGCACCTGTTGGGAATATAATAATATCATGTCTCTTGTAAAATGAACCGTAAATATCTACAGGAATGCATGTGCAGAGAGTTCATAAATACTTCAAACTATGCTATCATCGTATTGACCCAGTTTTATGCTTGTCAAACAAAGAAGTAGCTCAAGGACCTCCAAACATTCCCAACATGACAATTGTCTCCATTTTTTATCTTCTTTTTTTCACAGAAATTTCTTGCCATGATAACTGATGATGTTTTAGATGAGACCCAGACCAGAAACAGAGTTGATATCTATCCATTTCTTATCAAGCATAAAGTCTATTTAAGACATCCGATTGGGGAGAGATTAATAATGTTCATGGACTTGCGAAGAATATGGAGGAAACTCAGGTAAGGTTGGGTGAGATTTGACTAGGTGAGAGTTTCAGCAGGAAAGGGGTGCAAAAAAGTGAGAGAAATCACGTGGAGAGAGAGAGAGAGAGACAGAGAGAGAGAGCAGTTGGGTTGGGTTATTTGAATAGAATTCTTTTTCCTACTAAAAATGTGTATTTATGTTGCCCCTCTTAGACACCTTCTGGGTTCAGTAAGAGGTAATCCACACTATTCATAGGTTGGTTATATGGAGGTGGATGTCCAGAAATTGCACCTCTGGTGTTCCCATGAGAACATGGGGCAACCAAGAAGGGAATCTGGGGAGAACAGAAAAAGAGGTTTGAAGGTCATTTACTTTGATCATCATGAATCATTTACCTTGATCATAGATAAACCAGAGTTGGAAAAACCAAAAAGAAGGTGAAACAAGCTATCTAGAACATCATAAATCTAATCTAAAGGAATACACAAATAAATAAGTTGGTTACGCTTTATATATACCAGCCTCAAAAGCGTAGTCACTTGTCATTGGATCCTTCACAACAGCTACCGTGAGACCAGCATTTGTTGTAGCATTACCACACACATAGATGCCTCGTGGGGAAATAGATGCTGCTGCTTGAAGTAGTTGGCTCTTCCCTAATCCAGGATCACCTGACAAAGTAACATTTAACACTGGTCATGCCCATCTTTTTTCAATCTATAGTTGCTGAAAATTTGCACAGTAATATTCCCTTTCAATTGTATTAAATCATTCAGTTGAAATAATCTTAATTATTATTGATTCAGAAATTAAAACAACTCATAGAACTACATTGCAGTTAGAAGACAGGAGCATAGGTTATATCTACCAACAACAAGGACATGAATATCTCCTCTAACAGGGACCTTGTTCTGATCCATTGAGTGCTTTCTTACACCTCCCAGCAATGCTAGTGTTATCCCCGCTGTTGGAAATAGAGTAAACAAATTAGAATAATGACACCACTCTAGCTAACTTCAGAAAACATGTGACCCAAAAAAAGTACAAAACATCCAAATTGACAAGGTGTGCAACATGCAAAATAAACTCATTTTGAACTACTGGTAATATGTTCCAGGTTTGTTGAACTTTCAAGTTTCTTTAAACTAGCAGACATTCCAAAAATAAGTAAATCTAGAGTCATAAGATGTACACAGCCAATTCAACACTGATGCTAATGACGTATATATTGATAAACTAACACAGATAGATCCAAAGGGATTCATTAGAATTGGGTTTAGGCTAGCAGAAGCTCAAGGTGATGGGATTTGGGGGTATAAGGTTTGGTCTCAAGGATTTAGGGCTAACATTTAATTGATGTTTTGAAGATCAAAAGTCTAAAATTAAAAAAAAAAAATTCAAACAAGAACCAAAATTACTTACACTTTGATTTGGTATATATTTAGACCTTCAAAATATCTTCAATAGAAGGCTGAAATCAATGGATTTCAAGCTCTACTTAAATCAGCAAGAGAACTTGAACATCTTGGATGAAAGCTTGTTTGGCCACCAAGAGAAAAAGAGATCTCTTACAAAAAAATTTGCACTCGAAGATAACTCAAACACTAGGATTCTCAAGAAGAAATTCAAATTCTTCAACACAGAACAATATTCTTTAGTCAAAACTTAAAAGTTTGCATCACACCACTCCATCTCCTTCATATTTGTAGTTAGCATAATAATACACAGACAAACCTTAGCTACTCTTAATTAAAGTAAAACTTAAAAAATACATATCTCACATCACAAACTGATACCAACCATTATTTTGGTCATATCTTTCCCAATTCATATCAAATTCACAAGATCTTAGGCTTATTGCTTGAGGTTTCTGAACTTGTCCAAGCTGTTTGAATTGTAGGTTAATGCCTCCGACTTTGCTCTTGGGGCATGTTGGTGCAAGAAGATTATCCTGTGACCTTTAAGGATTGTAAGCTTTCAAAGACAGACTAGCGGTAAATAACTCAGATGAAGGAGTTGTTAGCCATTGTGTACTGCCTACAAGTGTGGAGACATTACCTGTTTGGGTTCAAATTTGATGTAAAGACAGATGATGATGCCCAGAAGAGGATCACTCAGATGGTCCAATGACGTTCCTTGATCTGGAATCCGGATAGTACCTGCACACTAGCGAGAAGATGACGTCGGTGTGGCGCCGTCCAACACCTCTTTGATGCCCAAGTCAGAGATTGGGAAAACTGAAAGAATAATTCCCTTCTCTCTCAAGGGATTGATTATACTTACCTTGTCTTCCGGGGTTCCTTTCCCTTTTTATCTCGTTTCTTCCCTCGTTCCTCGAATATTCTTCGAGTTGGTTACAGGAAAGTGGGGGAGTGGTACACGTGTCAGTGTTGGGTTGGTAGTTGTTCTGTCATGCTCTGTATCCCGTAACCGCTTTTCTCTTACTTGTGGTCTACTCGGGCTGGTTCTCTTGTCTTTTCTAGTCTTCTGCTTCGCTTTGAATCAACCTCCGTTCCTCCTGCGTAGACTGCTCGTGTTCGTGTCTGTGCTACATTGAGGAGATCACCTGCCGGAAGGGAGTCAAGGTACCTTCTGCTCCGTTCCTTCTTCACACATTTTTTATTTTATTTGCTCTTCTTTCCTTCTCTCTTCCCTCTCTCTTTTCTTGTTTGGCTTCCGGTACCGTTTCCTGGTTACAACCTCTGTTCTCCTCCTTTCTGCTACTGGGACTCTTGATCCCTTATCACTACCCTTAGAATTCCACCCTAGACCCTACCGGGGCACCCTTTGGGTTTCATGTCGTCCGTTTTTGCTATTATCTTCACACTCACCAACATCCACCAAACCTGAGCGCCTTAGGGTTCGACCTGTCTTCTTTGGGTAGTATTTTTGGTCGCTTCTTAGAGGCAATAGGCCCTTCAGTTGGTGTTATATACACCCTTGATCAAATGGATCGTTCTTCCGAGTCTACTGAGTCAGTTACAGCCTTTGACGAGAACTTGGTTCGTGCCAACTCCCCTGACTTGGCTCATCTTTCATCACCAATTAGGTCAGGTTGGTTTGCCCACGTGCCATATTCCACTGAGGGTGTCCTTTCCACCTTATCGAGGTCTCAACTAGATGGTTTTCACCAGGCTTATCAGATACCCGAGTCGGTTAGCTTGAGGGTCCCAGCCTTTGATGAGTGGGCTTGTTCTTATCTTCCGGGGGAGGTTTCCATCTTTGAAAAGGCTTTGGAGGCCGGTTTACGGTTCCCAATTCCTTTGTTCGTCTGTCAGCTTCTCACCCATCTTCATCTAGCCCCAGGCCAAATAATGCCCAACTCGTAGAGGACCTGATTGCCTGCATGGTGTTGGCCTGCGTGCAATGGCGGCCAGGATCACATCTGAGTTCCTCTATTGCTACAAGATAGTGGAGATGCATTCTGGGTAGTGGTACTTCATTGCTAGGGTGCTCGACCGAGCCTTGATCACGGGTCTACCAAAGTCAAACAAGGGTTGAAAAAGCAAATTCTTTTTTGCATCAGGGGATGGTTTGGAGTTAGTCCCATGGGAGTCGCCTCATGATCGGATCCACGCAGTTCCCAAGATATAGGGTGAGCCGCGTGCAAGAGGTAATTCTTAGTTGCATTAGCCTTCCTCATTCTTTATTCATTCGATTGGTCTGATATTCCTGATTTTTGTAGCATTAGCTGAGCACCCCCTGTCTGATATTCAACTCGAGAGGCTGGGACGGGTTTTCGCGCATCCAGTCCGAGACTTTTCTCTGTTGGTGAATTCCGAGTCTCTTTCCACATACTTATTCAACCCAGAGATTCCATCATCCTCACTTGCGGTGGGTTAAGCACCTGACTCATCTTCTATCCCCATCGGTCAGGCATCTACCTTTGACTCCTCTTCCAACTGGTTAGGGATTTTTTTTTTTTTTTTAAACGTCCGCTTATATATGCATATATGTCGGTCGTTCCCTCAAAGTCGTCCATGAAGAGAGTGTCGGCTAAGTCGACCCCTGGTAGCTCTCAGAAAAAACCATGGTTTTCTTAATATCGCTCGGTGAAGAAAGATCATTTTGGGCCGACTCCTTCGTTGGCCCCCGCATCGATCGTGCAGCCTCCCGTTTCAGTTGTTGAATTGGAGGCTGCTTTAGGTTCCATTCCTTCGACGAGTGCGTCGAAAATATTCCTTCATACAACGCGGAAGACTCACTTAAGGGAAAGGAGAAAGCTGCTTCTTCTTTGCTGGCCAAGGAGATCGAGGTTGTCGGTCATCTGCGCTCGGTCATCTTTGAACAGGACCTGAAAAGCTTGTGGCCCAACAACACTGAAGTTTTGGGCAGGAGCACCCTTTTTGACGTTGGGAGGGTAAACTTCCTTTTCTTTCTCTTCTATGAATTACGTCCATTCATCTCGCCTTATTGAATCTCTTTGTTGCAGGTGTTGACAAAAGTGACCGCCCTTGCTAATCATCAGCTCGTCACCGACAATTACGCCAGGGACCTTAAGGAAAAGTTATCTGAGGTAGAGGCCGAACAAAAAGCTCTGAGAGATAAATTAGCCGATATCGAGTATAGGCTCAAAGGCGTCGAGGCTGCACTAGAGGAGGCCTGAGACGAGGCCGAGGGAGAAAGGGCTATTGCCGCCGTTTTGCGGACGTCTCAGGACGAGATGAAGTCCCAACAAGAGGCAGCGAAGGAAAAGGCTGCCAACGAGGCACTTGCAGCTTATATACAATCTGAGGCCTTCAATGACGGGACGACGGAGTATTTTATCAACGGTTTCGAGACTCTCTGTCGCCGAGTTTTTAGGATATATCCTGACCTTAACCTTTTTATGTTGAGGGCCGATGTTGAATCGACATCTGTTGTGCAGGAGCCAAACGAGGAAGCGGTTGCCGATCAAGATAAAGATGACGCGACCTCTTAAAAACTCTTCTTCATATGTATTTTTGTAATGACCGAGGGACCTTCATATATAAATCCCCTATTTTTTTTATGACTATCATGAATTAAAATTCTCTTTCCTTTCTTTGTTGATATGTTGATCGCTTGGTGAACTGCTTATCTATTTTCGTGGTGCCCCTTAGTATGACAATCATCATTTGTTGTTGTTAGGCTGAGGGGTCGCTTCAGACACTACTTGGGACTTTAGTTTTAGACCGTTATGGTAGACCAATGTAATAGACCGAGGGGTTGAGTTATTGGACTTAGTCTATTTTTACGACTCCACTCGGGTTGTTCATTATAGACCGTTGTAGTAGAGCGAAGGGTCGAATTACTAGACTTGGTCTATTTTTACGACTCTACTCGGGTTGTTCATTATAGACCGTTGTAGTAAACCGAAGGGCACCTCATTCCCCGAATGTGGCGAAAAATTGGCGAGAGGCACCTCATCCCCCGAATGTGGTGAAAAATTGGCAAGGGGCGTTGTATCGGCGCCCGGATGCAATGAAAAATATGCAAGGGTTCCCACACCATGGACGAGTGTGGGTAAAGAAGTTAGTCCAA
>JAOXJP010228690.1:0-11082 GCA_025762735.1 Platanus orientalis | reverse complement strand
GCCCGAGCCCGACCCATGCCCACCCCTAATTATAGTCTCCTAACATTCATGTTTGTCTATTAATAATATTTTTTCAAGATCACTAATGAGCTTAACCTCTTCTATAATTATAGCATCTCCACTTTTAATTTCCTTATGATGGAATCTATAACTGCATCCATTGTTAGGGTAACCAATGAATCTATACTCATAAGTTTAACTATTAAACTTATATCTAAGAGGCTTCGGTATTAAAACATAACACCTTCAAAGTATCAAACTTGATAGATTTGGCTTCCTATTAGTTCAAAGTTCATAAAGGTTTAACTCATAGTTTTGAGAACTAGACCGGTCATCAAACCGATAGGGTGGTTGGTTTAGGTTCAATCGGGTTTGACCATCGGTTTGCATGGTTTAACCGTGGTTCGCTTCACATAAGTAAAATGTAATAAAATACAAAATAAAAATAAAAATCATAATGCATTAGAAGGCTTATGACCGGGTTTTTAATTTTTAGAAATACCAACAAATGTAATAAAATATGAAAAAATAAGAACAATTCATGGAAAGTGGAATTGGAATTTGGAAAGTCACATTTCTAAGTTTTTTCTTTTTAATTTGCTAAAAAACTAAGAATTGGTTGGTTATATTAAAACTGGGTTCGTAAAAAACCTGACCGGTTTTCATCGATTTTGTCCAATTTTGCCGGTTTTATGTGGTTTTTGAGATATTACAATTTTAAGCTTCTACATAACCATTTAGGGTGTCGGTTCAGATTCAACCGGGTTGGATCATCTAGTCTGGTCTGGTTTTCAAAACTATGGTTTAACCTACTATTTGTAGTCACTCTATTCAATATATAGATAATTATGTTCAAATTTTCTATTTAAAATACTAAAGGGAGTTCTGAATGAACCAACATTGACCTTGTCATATCCATTAAGGTCGTGTTTCTTCTTTCTACAATTCCAATATGTTGTAGTGTATAAGCATGGTATTTAAGTGCTTTATTCCATTCACCTTATAGAAATCATCAAAATCATTAAGGATATATTTTCTATTCCTATCATTATTCAAGACTTTTATTGTTCTACCTAATTGGGTTTCTACCTCCTTAAATTACTTGAATTTATCCAAGTCTTTTAACTTGTGCTATATGAAGTATACATATTTATATCTTGAATAACCATCAATAAAGGTAATGAAATATTCATTTTTCTATGTGTCTTGATTCTTAACGGACCACAAATATCTAAGTGTATATTCTTTCTAGTAACACAGATGGTTTCAATGTTTGACAAATGACTTTTTTGTTATATACCCTTGAAAACAAGGAGAACAAACTTCAAAATTAATTTCACTCAAATTAGGTATCAACCTTTTTTGATTCATTTTTGTCATCTTATCTTTATTTCTATGTACCAAACGTAGGTGACATACACCTGAATCAATCGTGTTTATTGAAGCATACACATAAGAAGAATGTAATATTTTATTGATCATTATTCCATACATGCCTCAACCCTTTCACCCCTTATAATTATTTGACTAAATTTGGACTTTCCTGTTACATGACCAGATTTGAATTTGACTATGTAACCGTTTTGCCTAATTCTGGTAAAAAATAAGATTTTTCCTAATGTTTGGTGCAAACAAAACATTAGATAAAATAAAACTTGACTTACTTTTTAGACTTTGAAATCTCTTATTTTGAGCACGTCGCAATAAGAATTACTTCCATATAAATTTTATGTTTTGCTATTGACATGTTTCTAAAGTTCGCGAACCCATTTTTGTAGTTGACAACTTGTCTAGTTGCTCTAGAATCTATCCACCAATCTATCGTCATTGGTTTCATTGCAAATACATCTAAAACAATTAAAATATGTTCTTGATTCTTCACTTCTTTAGTTAGATTATTGTTAGGACATTTTTTTTATTGAAGTGACATTTCTTTCCACGGTTGTAGCAAACTTTGGTCTTAAACTTCTTGAATCTATGTTGCTTGAAATTCATCTTCAAAATTTTCACTTGCCACTTTTTTATTTTTTATCTTCTTGTGCGCATATTGAGAGATGAAGAGTTCATGACTTATTCTTCTCCCCTTCCTTTTTTGTTCAAGAGCTAGAAGCATAGGCAGTTTCTCCATTGTTAGTACTTAGCTTGAACTATTGATTGTAGTAACAATGGAATCCCAAGAAGGTAGTATACTATTCAACACCGTTGAAACTTGCATTTTATTTGAGACTAGGCTACCAACTGCAACTAGATCTTTTACGATTAGGGTCATCTAATTAACGTGATCATTCACATTATCCCCTTAATTCATCTTGATGGTGTTGTATTTTTCTATAAACAATTAAGCATGGGTTTTAGATCTAATCTCATATTTTGCTTTCAAAATCTTCATTATTTATTTGATTGAGTCTATGTCCTCATACAAAATATGAAACCATCATCCATGTAGATCAGAATAATAGACTTTGCTATCAAATTCCCATCCTTCCACTTTTCTCATTGCCAATTTGCATTCTAATTATTATTTTCCTATTGTGTAGGCTTTGGTGTGTTTAAAACAATTCAATTTGTCTAGAATAAGGAGATAATTTATTCTTCTTTTTCACATATCATAATTGGACCCATTTGAGTTTCTCAATATTCTTGGTACATACTAATTTTGACGACATAATTGGATTTTAATACTGTATTTATTTGTTTATTATTTTTTAAAACAAATACAAATAAAGTATAATCAAAATTTCATAGACAATCTATGATTAATAATGAACAACCATTCAAATTGACAATGTAATTGCATATTAGACCGTAGTCAATTCCTACTTACAGATGTTTGTAGATTATGTTCATTAAAGAAAAGTTGCTTCTATTGCACATAGATACTGACTGAAAGAATTCCTCAAACGAGTCAAACTGTTGAATTTTTTTACTTCCAAATGCCTTAAACGCTCTTAAGTCCTAAAGCGACCAAGTGCAACCCAATTTTTGGCCCCATTGGACCCCAACACCTTCTTCATGATGGTGGTTTAGAGTTATTGGACTAGGTACCTTTAAATTGGAATTGATATCTTCTTCTAGTATGGGTTTAATTTGTTGTTCATTCACAATTTTTGATTCTCCTATGACCTCCACTAAATCTTAAGTATTGGATGATTCTTTTAGCCACCCATTTTCTTGTCATGATTCAATTATTTTAGCATCCATACAATGACGTTTTGGGTTGTAAAAACACTTGTCAAAAGTATAAGTTTGATGCACCGTATTAAGTTCTTTTCAAATCGCGATTCTTTAGATTGTTTGATCAAGAATCTATATAGCCTTTCTCTGATACCACTGATGATCCCACTAAGATCATCAACTAATAAGATAAGAACAAGAATGGGTTACCTTTACGCCTTTGACAACTGATTTAATAATTTGGGTTTTGTTTAGATTAAACAAACCGATTCTAGATAAGATTGTAATGAGGTGTCGTGTTTAGTTTCTAAACTAAGTTTTCTAATTCTTCTATGTTGTAAGCTAGTTAGGGAGTTTTCTTTTATATAAGGGTTTCAATGGGCTCATCAAAAATCAATGAAAAATCATATTTTTAATTCCAATCCTGAGTTGCAAGAGGTATGAATTCTCTCGAAAGAGTTCAAAGGTCTTATCTCCCTCCAAGCAATATTCCTTTCTCTTTTTCGATTTTTTCTTTGTTATTTTGAGTGCTGAAAACCTTGTAATAGAATAAGATTGTTACAATTGGAATCAAAGCCTTGGTTCGATCTGTGCATGGTTTGCACTTGCTATCAAAGTAGGATTGCAATGGTTGAACAATCTGATGTAGTACCAAAATTTAAGGCGGTGGAAACAGAAAAATCAACAATAATGGTAGATAGTTTGGTAGAGATGTTGTTGGCTATATGGTCATCGATCATGGAACTTCGAGATAAGGTGGCTTCTATTTGAAATGTAAAGACAACCAGTTATGTCAACAACAACAACATCTGGTGCATCTGATATTATTAGCCAGCTGTGGACATCCCCTAACACACGGCCATGGGTTCCACCAGGATTAGGGGAACAAGGGGTTCCACTTAACCATATGAGGGATAATTATAGACAGTCAACTCCACCGTTGGCAACCAATGCAACAATAATGCCTAGAATACAAATATTGTGTTTACAATGTTCGTGATTTGATGGGGCTGACCTTGAGTTTTAGCTAAATGAAGTAATGAGTTTCATGAATTTCCATCAAGTCCCAACGGAACATTGGGCCACTATCGCAACATTCTACATAGAAAAGGATGCAAGACATTGGTATAATTGGCTCCAAACTCAGACAATACACATCACATGGTCAATGTTCATGGAAGAATTGCTTGCTCGCTTTGGACCAATAATATTCAAGGATTACTTTATGAAACTGATGAATCTTAGTTAGATCGGCTCATTTCAGGAATATCATGCGGAGTTTAAGCGAATTTCTAGCCAAATCACTGATATTCTGCAACATAAATTGGTGAGTGTATTCATCGGAGGCCTTAAAAATGAATTGCACATCGATGCCTAAAGTTAGCAATCTAGAGATCTTTTTTATACCATATCTCTAACTTAGTTGTCTGATGCCAAGTGTCCATTGAAAAACCGATTTTCAAAGGGCATTCCCCCAAAGAGAGGAATGAACGCCACACCTAACTACACCATTCTGGTTACAAATCCAAGAACGACGACTATTCCTCAAACACCTGTTGGGATTTTATTTTATTTTATTTTAGGTGTCTAAATTCTCATAGATGGATTACAACCAAAACAAAGATAGTATCACATACTTATCATATTCATCTATAATATTTGACATCAACAATCAAATTAAATCATGATCACATGATTTCACAACATATAGTAGATTGAAACTTGAATACTAAATGAATTCAACACATATCACGTATACAATGAATTCAATCTAAATCACATGCGATAAATGTGTTGAAAATCAGAGTTGTAATTACTTAGTACCGATCCAATCCCTATAACAACATTATGCCATATGAATAAATCTAGAAAAAAAAAACATATAAACACAAAACAATAGATAGGGCTTGAAGAACCCCAAGTACTCCATTTCTATCATTACATATGGGAATATAGAAAGTAAAAAGGAGAAGGCACGACCAAAAGAATTGTGTGAAATAAGTGAATTCATCCAGCCACTGGTTAATTGCTGGGGACTTCAATGTTATCTGTGATGTGAATGAGAAGTTGGGTGGAAACCCTCTTGAGTTAGGGGCCATGCAGGAATTCTTTGACTGTATTAGTGCTAATGCATGGATTGACACGGGCTTTTATGGAAGCAAGTTTACATGGTGTAACTTATAAGTTTGGTGTTCACGCATGCAAGCACGCTATCTTTAAAGTGAGTCATCAGGCCATCTCGGTGCAGATAGTGCTCTCTGACGTTCACCTCTAGGAAAACACTAAATAATCTACGTACACCGCACTAGCACAAACAATTTACCATGAACAATGAAGACCAGATCTATGGTATATGTACACTCAAAACATCTTAAAATATGTTGATGGTAGAAGAAGAAAATCATGTGAAATAGAAGGATTGTGTATTTATGCAAATATCTCCTCTGCATGTATTTTTGTTTTTCACGATTTTTAAATCCTTGTCTCTTTCTTCAGCCCTACAAACACCTGTGTTTTCTTGTGTAAGAAGAAAACACATCCTCTAGACCCATTGTTGGACAAGCCTTTTTGGTTGCTCCAATGTATGGAAAGATATTATTACGTAATAAAATAATATTGATGTCTATATTAAAAATAAAGTAAAATAAGTCACACAACTTCCCATAATAGCACATGTTACAGATTCAATTTTGAATTTGTCTTTATATAAAATTGAATTTGTCTTTATATAAAATATAATAACACCTAATACCCCTCCTTTTCCTCGGTCTAGGTTCAAGTGTTTGACCTTGGAGGAGATGAATGAGAAGCGTTCAAAAGACCTTTGTTTCAATTGTGATGAAAAGTTTTCTATGGGTCATCGTTGCAAAACCAAACAACTATTTTATATTGAAGTTGGTGACATAAATGAAGAAGAGGATATTGAACCTAAAGGAGAAAATAACCTAAAAGAGGATCTAAATATTCATGCAATGGGTGATGAGCCAATAATCTCATTCCATGCTTCAAACTATGAGGGTACAGGGAATGATTAAATGTTAGCCTATGATAATATTAGTGGACTCAGGTAGCACTCACAATTTCTTGAACGCCCAATTGGCTACACATTTAGGTTGTTCAATTCAACTAGACAATAAGCTTCGTGTAATGGTCGCAAATGGTGAGAGCCTACTAAGATGTTGTATGTGTCCAAATCTTCCCTTTTCCATTCAACAAACATAATATGCTACTGATTTGTATCTATTAGAGTTTGGTGGTTGTGATATGGTTCTCTGGGCTCAATGGTTATAGACCCTAAGACCTCTTGTGGGATTTTTCTAACATGTAGATGCAATTCAAGATTAATGGACATGAAGTTATGATTAGTGGGAAGATTGAACCTCTTATCCAAACCATTCAGCCAACTGCCAACTATGGCATTTAAGGCCATGCGCAATGGTGCATCATGTGCCCTTCAGTATATGTGCCACAAGCTTGAGGGCGATCCATCAAAGGTAGAAGATCCAACCTTATTGCAATTGATGGAAAGGTTTGCTGAAATTTTTGATGAATTGACTGGGTTACCTCCACCTAGTGAGCCCAACCATCAAATCAGTCTTGTACCAGGGAGCAACCTAGTGAATGTATGTTCGTATCACTATCCCCACTTTCAAATAGGGGAGATCAAGCAACAAGTTTCTAAGATGCTGAATTCTGGAATCATGCAGGCAAGCAACAACCCTTACTCCTCACTGATGTTATTGATTTGAAAGATGGATAATGGTGGTTTTGCATTGATTATCATGCATTGAACAACGTTACAGTCAAATATAGGTTTCCTATACTTGTTATTGATGAGCTAGTAGATGAACTCAATGGAGCTACCTATTTCACCAAGTTGGATCTACGAAGGGGTTACCATCAAATTTAGTTTAGATAATGTGAGAATAAGAAGGTAGCTTTTCAAACATGATGGACATTATGAATTTCTGGTTAGATTGTTTTGTCTCACAACCCTCGAGCAACATTTCAATCTCATGAATGACATTTCAGGAGGTACTTAAAAGAAATTTTGTGTTGTTGTTGTTGTTTCTTAATGACATTTTGGCGTATAACACGGTTTGGGGTGAACATTTAGCACAATAAGAAATGGTTTTTTGTATTTTGTACAAGAATTGCCTATTTGTGAAAAAAAATCCAAGTGCAACATATCTTCAAGACAAATCAAGCATCTAGGCCACATTGTGTCCAAAGATGGAGTAGCAGCTGACCCCGAGAAGATAGAATGCATGTTGGAGTGGCCACACCCTACCACTTTAAATACTCTACCCAGTTTTCTTGGTTTAACTAGGTATGATCAAAAGTTTATTCGCAGATATGGACAAATTAGTTCACCTTTGGTGGCTTTGCTAAAAAAAGGATGCCTCTTGTTGGAATGAGGTGGCAAAATTGACATTCAAATTATTGAAAGAGGCAATGACATCAACACCAATCTTAGCCTTACCAAACTTCTCAAAGCCATTCATCATTGAATGTGATGCGTCTGGTGATGCCATTTGGGTTGTTTTGATGCAAGACGAATAGCGAATCACCTACATTAGTAGGATGTTGCCTAATCAAGATAAGGGAGCATCTACATATGAGAAGGAGATGATGGCTATATTATATGTTGTAGCAAAATGCAGACCATACCTAGCAGGAGGGCAATTCCAAATAATGACAAATCATCAAAGTATTAAATACTTGAGACAACAAGAAGTAGTCACTTTGGCACAACACAAGTGGCTCTCAAAGTTGATAGGATATGACTACGAAATTGTGTATAAAAGGAAAGTTGAAAATCAAGTGGCTGATGCTCTTTCCCGCTATGCTACATCTCCCTCTCTCCATGCATTAACCTTGCCAATTCATAGGTGGGTCAAAGATGTTATTTAGGAAGCCGCTGACAGCCCCTATGTGATTCAAATTCAGAACAAATTGATGGTTGGATCCTCAAACTATCCAAAATTTTCCTTAGATAGCAAACGACTACATTGCAAGGACCGGTTTGTCTTAGCCTTAGACCCTAAAGGGAAAGTGATGTTTCTACAGCAATGCCATGGTTCCCCTGATGGTGGACATGTTGGGTACTTGAAAATAAGCAAGCATATTCACTGAAGTTTCTGGTGGAAGGGAATATGTCGAGACATTAAACAACATATAGTCGTTTGTGATGTATGTCAACGGAATAAATCAGAATCAGTTGCTTCCCCATGATTACTACAACCCCTACCTATTCCAGTGAAGATATGGAGTGATATATATATTGATGGTCTCCCTTCTCAAGGTGGTAAGTCATTTATATTTGTCGTTGTTGATCGGCTAAGCAAGTATGCACATTTTGTGGTCTTATCTCATCCTTATTATGCAAGTTGCCCATGTTTTCTATGAAAATGCATTTAAATTACACGGGATGCCTTTTTCAATCATATGTGATAGAGATGTTATTTTCACAAGCTCCTTCTGGAAAGAGCTCTTTGGACTGCAGGAACCGAGTTGTTCATGAGTTCTGCGTACCATCCCTAAATTGATGGGTAGACCGAGTGTGTCAATCCTTGCTTGGAAACCAAAACAATGGAGCCGTTGGTTAGCCTGAGTAAAATGGAGTTATAGCACCATTTTTCATGAGACCATCAAGATGACACCATTTGAGGTTGTATATGGACACCCACCACCGTTTGTGAAAAAGCATGTGCAAGGCACAACTACTGTCCACCATGTGGAGCAAGAATTGCTAACTGGGGATCACATAATACGATTACTACGTGAAAATTTAGCAATCAGTTAAGCTCGGATGAAGATGTAGGTATAAGCATAAAAAAAAATGGTCATGTGAAGTCGAAGGCTGGGTATACCTACAACAACCCTACCGATATTCTTCGATTATTGCTTGCCTCTCTACTAAGTTGGCTCCATGATATTATAGGCCTTATTAAGTGTTGGAGAAAATTGGGCCAGTCACCTACAAGCTTTGAATTGCCAGCTTCATCTTGTTTTCATGTTTCGTGCCTTCAGAAAAAGTTAGGAAACTCGGTAGTTGTTTCTACCACATTTCCTACATACTTAGATGTTGGACTTATAGAATTAATTCCTAAGAACATCGGGTTGTAAAAAGGCACAACCATACATGATGCAACAACAAAAGTACTAATTAAATAGGCTAGTTTACTGGATGAAGATGCATCTTAGGAGTTATAATCCAAGATCTGGGAGAAATTCTCTAATTTTCAACCTTGAGACAAGGTTGGTCTTATTGGGGGTGGAATGTTACAACCCCTTTTGATAAGACATCTTAATTAGAAAATTGTCTCAATAAGCACCTCACAATGCATTAGAAAACTGTTATTTTTTTCGTATTTTAGTTTCTAAATTAAGTTTTCTAATTCCCATTTATGTTGTAAGCCAATTAAGAAGTTTTATTCTATATAAGGACTATAATGAGCTCTTCAAAAATCAATGAACAATATATTCAGTTCCAATTGTGAACTGCATGAAGTGTAAACTCTCTCAAACGAGTTTAGAGGCCTTATCTCCCTCTAAGAAATATTACTTTCTCTTATCCTTCATTTTTTTTCATTCTTATTTCGAATGCTGGAAATCTTGTAACATAATAAGACTGTTACGGAAAAAAACAAGAGAAATCTAAATGAAAATGATACGTTAAACATTCTTATATATTCCATCTTGTTTCAAATATAAACAAAAGTTCATGATATAAGACCACTTAATAAGAAAAAAAAATTAAAGACTTTAATAAGTTAGATATAGAAAAGGTTAAAAATGATCTGAAATAGTTAATAATAAGTATACATCCTCATTTGAACAAAGACTGAACTTTTTTTTTTTTTTTTGGGGGGGGGGGGGGTGGAGCAGGTATTGTAACATTAAACCGAAAAACTTCACGAATTCAAGGGAAACTATCCTCCCTCTTAATAAGTTCTGAACTCAATTTTCATCTGTGCAAAATATTTTCCTTTATCTTCATTTTATTCTCCCCCAAAATGTAAGGGGCAAAAACGGAGAGGTAGGGAAAAACAGCTAAGGAATTTGTGACATCACCACAAACCCTTCATTGACAGGAATTGCAGAGCAGTAATCAAATTCAAAGAAAAAACATCCCAGTAATCGCTAGCAGACCGCAGATTGGTCCCCAGAATTGGTTTGAAACAGAGTTCTCCCATTCTTTCGACATGGAACTCCCTAACTAGCTGACTTAGAAAGAATGCTACATCCATGGGATGCAGCAGCTCACCATGCAAGCATCAGACCAGTCCGCAAAAAGTGCAACCACATAGAGAGGCATTTGACTACCTTAGCATCGTCTTATGATGCTACCAATGTTTCTAGCAATCTCTTCCTTTGCCTCTACCGACACAGGAACATCGCCAACATACATGCCAAAGAAAGCCCCTGTAGATTAACATATGTTAGCAAGAATCCAGCTTCCCCGTCTAAGTCATGTCTATACTGCTATACTGTAAGAGTAATTGTTTCAATAATGGCTGTTATAATAGTCTAATAGGGTTACAGTACAGAGCCAAAAACAATTATGTTAATAATGTAACAATGCCCTCTGAATCACCAGAATTATTCCAGTTATAAAGAATGTCATCTTGTTACTTTCATTTTTATAACAGAATTGTTTCTAAAGGGCATGTGCATACATCCTGCTAATATGGCTGCTCATGCTTTGGCAAAGTCTGGACTTTGGATCCTGTAATAAAAATCAGAACCGTGGCCTCTCCCCGTCTTTGTTGGAGAAGATTGTCTGAAATGATATAAAGGCTTTCTTGAAAGCTCATTTCTCTTAGTAATTAATCTTCAGTTTTACACCCCCCCCCCCCCGAAAAAATAATAATAATACAACAACAACAACAAACAGCCTTAGCC
>JAOXJP010228689.1:0-11082 GCA_025762735.1 Platanus orientalis | reverse complement strand
TTTCTCTCTCTCTCTCTCTCTCTCTCTCTCTCTCTCTCTCTCTCTCTCTCTCTCTCTCTTGTGTTGGTAGGTGATTTGTTTGTATAATCAATAAAGAACTACAGTTGTGTTAGAACGGCCGAAGCTGTTGTCTTTGCGGTCCCTCGTGACAAGCTTGGGCTTAGGCCGAGTTCAAACTCAGGCCTGTAGTTCAGGCTCGGGCTTAGTCTAACCTCAGCCTGGCCTAGCCCAGCCTAATTTGCAGCCCTAAATTCCACCCCAAAAATCCTGCCAATAGGATTATATATCAATGCAAAGAACATTACCCAATCATGCATGAAAACCCAACATGAATGGTTAAGATTGGTGGATTCTGAATCGGGTAAAAAAATGGGTCATTTGGATTGCTCATCCTTTCAATTTTGGGTTGAATTCGAGACAACATCACAACACCATCTAAGTGAGATAAGATGTTAAGGGATAGGGGTGTCAACAAGCCAAACAGAGCTTTATCAAAATAATTTTTGTTTTTTAAAAAAGCCAGGCTGAGCCGAATTTTGCCCAGTTTAGCTTAAACTCGTCACATGAAGGTAAAGCTCAGACTCAGCTCAAGCTTGTAAAGTCAAGCTTGACTTGCCCGCCAAAAAAAAAAGCCCATAATCTAATTTATCTTATTTGAACATTGGTATTGTCTGACTATATAATATATAGAATCATTAGATCCATATACTTATAATTATAAAATTCTTAATTAAATCGAGCCGAGCTCTTAGTGAGCTGAGCTTAGTAAAGCTCGACTCCTTCTCTCTAAAGAGCGAGCTTAAACCAAGGCTCAGGCTCCTCTCTGTGATCTTAAAAAAGTCCTCGTTACTTGGGCTCATTGACAGCCCTATTAAAGTATAGTGGAAGGAACAGGACCTTTACAAGCTCTATGCAATCCAATTCAATATTTCAATGGAAATGAACTGAAAATAAAACCTGATTGCCTGTACATAGATGATGAATGGATGCATATTCTACACAAATTATACGATGTATACATAGAGAGTCCTCTCTAAACTCAAAAAATTAACATACAATTCACAGCTTACTTGCATTGAATTCAATCTCTCCTCCATGCATACAGCAACAAAGAGAAACCCCCACTTCCACAAGATCCGGTAGACGAGGAACAACAACTCCTCCCTCCATCACTGCTCTCCTCTGCCCACTGCAACACACTCGAACACGACGAAGAAGGCGAAGATGGCGACGACGACAAGCTCTTCCTCATCAATCTCTTCTCTGGGCCAACCATCTCTGGCCAGATCCCACCATCCCCTACCTGAAACACAAACACTCCATACCCATCACCATCTCTACCAGATCCAGTGACCCAATTGAAAACATCCCAAAAGAACTCCATTTTAGACCCTCCAACCGTAATTCGCTCAATCCCTCTAAACTTCCAGGCTAGCCTCTTCACAACCAAACCAACCTCACCATCCACCTTCACTCTCAACACTCCCTTGATGCATTCGATCCCAATTTCATGTTTGGACCCCGGGAACTGAGCTGTCGTCACGAATTTCCGACGCCCGAATAGGTGTTCACGGCGTGATAGTAACGTGGGCTCGGCTGACGGACACATTTGGACTGCTCCGGCGTGGCAGAGTGCGTCGTTCTGAAGATCGCCGAGGAAGAATTTGATACCGGCATTGCAAGCGATGGCTATGTAGAAGCCTGACTCTGGCTCGGCGGAGTTCTGGGTAAAATGTGCTTGTGAAAAGTCCCAGTAGAGCTTGAATCGGTTGTGGTACTGGTGCTGGTGCTGGTGCTGGTGGCTGAGGGAGAGGGATTTCGATCCGGGGCGGTTTCGAAAGAATGAGAAGGTTGATGGGTGGAGAGAGATTGTAATGGAGAAAGAATCAGAAGTATGGATGGTTAAGGAGTGGGAGAAGAGAGTTTTGGACCAGGTTAGTGTTAGGTAGGTTGGGGAGTTGCAGAGTTGAATCTGGTAAATGCAGGTGATCAGGCTTTGTGGCATCTGGGTGTTGTGAGTGAGGTGGTTAGGGTTGCTGAAGCATGAAGGAATCATCTTTTTGCTACTTCTGTGATGCTCTTAGATTAAGGATGTTTTCATTTAGGATGTAGAGGCGTTTTTGGTTCTCATGGGCCACTGATAGTCTGATATAGTAGGGTTTTATTTTATTTTATTTATTTATTTTGAGTTTTGTGTATTTAGTGGCTGTGCTCATGGGTTATTTTTTTGGGGGTTAAGGTTTTATGGGTTATGCTTTTTGTTTTGCATTATAGGTTGTGTTGAATCGAAATGAAAATGATAGAAAAGAATAAAAAAGAAAATCCCACAGAAAAAGAAAGAAAATAACCATGAAGAATTCCTGAGAAAACCACATTTTTATGGCAACCAGACAGCTTGAAAATGATTTTCTCAAGAAAATTTATCAAGAATCACTAGAAAACCAGCTTTTCATGGCAACCAAACAGAGTGTCGGTGGTTGCTTTGGATCCGAATTGGTAAAAATCCTGAGTAACTGAAACATCACGCCCACCATGGTCAGCAGCAAGGGCATTCGTGTGTTTGTTGTGTTGCTTTTGGCTTGATTAGCGCCATTGACAGGTAGAAGAGGAAGAAATAAAAAAATGGGTATCTCTCACCCTCTCTCAAAGTCATGTTATTTGTGTGAGCTGGGCTGCACTGGACTTATACCGCATTCAATTTTTTTAAGACCAAAGGCTAGTCCTTTTCCTTCCTTTTTGCCTTCTCAGGAGGGGAAAGGATCTGAAAATACACCCAAACTTGTTTGTCCCCTTGTGTCCCTATACCAAAGCTAACAGGTAATGATTTTTTGAATTGAGTGTCTCTTTTAAATTGGGAGCAAAAAGACGTTCATTTGAACACTTTTTATGGTTTTAAGTATTAACCTTCTAAATACATTTTTTTGTGGGTGTCAAATTTTTAATTTAAAAATTCTTTTTACAGTTTTAACATTATATACTTCACCTTTTGTGTGTGGAGACACGGGAGAACAGACAATTTGGATGTAGCAGATCCTTTCCATGGGGCCTTGGGAAAAGGATTAACCAACCACTTTTGTGAGGAGGGATGGAGGGATCTTTAGGGTTGATGTTACTGATGTGAGCTGTGATGCACTGGGCTTACTTCACCGTTTTCATTTTCTTAAAGAGATATTTCTTTCCTTTTCTTTGCCTCGTCACAAGGAGATGGGTTCTTGGGGAAAAGGAATGACCTACCACTTTTGTGAGGATGGATAGATAAAGGGTTCTTCTGTGTGAGTTTGGCCGTTGTAAAGATGAAAATGATTAATGGCTTTTGATTCGTTGAAGGGTGTCCTCACATGAGGTGTTGTTGCTCTTTGACCATTGGATTAGTGTCGGAAATAATCATGTGGGTCCAAGATGGGATATGGCCACATCCGAAGCCTCTTTCACCAGAAAAGATTGTATACGGAAATCTGTTTTTCCTGATGTATCATGTATTAGGATGGCATTAGGGAGTGGACACATCAGTGCTAAAAGGTGATAAGTCACTTTTAGGTACTGATATTCAGCCCCCTGATGTCATCCTAATACATCAGGAAAAGCAAATTTCCATACCTAATCCCAGCCCATCCCAGTCCAGGGTTTGTGGGTTGTTGCATTGTCATTTCCTCTTTACTATATATCTGCTTCAATTTCAGCATAAGCAAGAAATAATTCTTAGAAATCACAGGTTAGGTTGAATTTCATTTAAATGTGTTTTTTTTTCCTTTATCTTTTTTGGCAAACAATTTTTTTGCATACAACCTCATTATGGAAAAACACTCCAGAGTTTTCCAAATGCTGTGAGAAACACATTTTCAAACTCAACTAGTGCATGAAAATTGTGAATGGCTTCTGAAATAAGCCAAAAAAAAAAAAAAAAGAAGTTTTATTTAGTCTGTATCTATTTGCTGAAAATTGGTTAATTATTCGAAAAAAATTCTTGTAATTTCTTAGATAGATTTACAAAGTGGTGTCTGTTTGCTACATGGATAATCACTTCATTTTTAAAGATTTTCCGACCAAGCTACATCATTTCTCATGTTAATTCTCTATGATTTTTCGACTGAAATGGTTGAAATTTTTTAATTTCTCTTGCGTAATTTACACTTTCTTTTCCACACATTGTGGGCAAGGGCTGTCAATGGATTTACGATTACTCCATAGTATGTCTAGGTCTACGTTTTGGAATAATCCTTTCAATAATTGACCAGGTTTGGGTTCATACAACATGATTCAATTTAACGGTTGGGTCCTATTCACATCCTTCATGAGGAGCTGGGATCGTCTCCAGCATCAATCAAGCACCAATTTTGCATTGATTGATGCTTGACATGGTTTTAAGGATACAATTCATTTTTTTTATCACGTGCCAGCACAAAATTGGTGATTGAGTGATGCTTGACACCTTTTTTCTGGAGGTGATCCCTAGTACATTATGAGGTGCTAAAGTTATACATATTTGGGAAGCAAATTATCTGTGATCATTGAGTGATGTGCAACACAGATTGACACCATGTGTTTTTGAATTTGGTGTCTATTTAAGGATACCTTTTAACCCTATATACTTGACAAGCCCATCTGTGATGTGTGGTCACACAAATTTTTGAACACAGAAGATATATATATATATATATATCACCCATTTTCTTCCATGTGTTGTCCCCTAGTGTCCAAGACACCATCCTGGACATGATATTTTCTTCCAGCAACTATTTTCGCAAGTTGGGATGGAATCAACAAATTCATACCCAGACCTAGTTTATATGATAGGGTCCAGAAAGGTGTGGCAATGGGTTGGGTCCGGGTCCGGGTCCATGCATACCCATACTCAGGCTATATTGTATATATAGGTGTCAATGAACCGAGCTTTGCCCAGCTTGGATCAGGCTCATCACATGAAATCCAAGATCAGGCGAAGAAGAAGAAGAAGAAGAAGAAGCCGTATGGGCCATTAGCTCAATTTGTCTTGTTTGTACATTATTAATGTCACAATTTATACTATATAAATCATGATACCATCCTTGAGGGATCCTCCTAAGAACCATATACCATCCTTAATGTATAAAAGGTCAGTAATGGATCCATCTTGGCCAAATTTTGGATTTTTTTTATTAACTGGGGAGTGGAGATGTAAATGGACTAGGTCCTTGTTTTGCTAGATCTTTAGTATATTACAGCCCCTAGCTCGAAACCATCGGTTTTTTTTTGCCCATATACAATTTGGTCGACACAAATTTCATGTAAATCCAAGTAACAAAAAATATATAGCAAATTCAAATAAATGAATCTTTTCGATATTTGTAAATGAGATACAACTCTTAGATTTTATATTTTTTTTTTACAGAAAGATTAAAACCTACTTTGATTCTTTTCGACATAATCCAAAGGCCTAACGGCATGCTTCTTGGATTCAAGTATTGGAGTACTTGATTGTATGATAATTAGTTTCTTCTTGAGGCTTTGTGTTTGATCTTCAAAGAAGAGAACCACAAAAAATCTTATTCCCATGGCCAGATTTATGATATATTTATGAGACGCAAAAAAATGTATTCTCTCTAATAGTGAATCGTGACTAGTGGAAAAAAAAAAAAACTAGAAAGTATGTCAGAAGTTTTCAAGTGTATAAAGAGCTTTGAAGATGCTTTGGAGCTTTCTTGTCTCTACAATACTCTTGTTTGAAATCTTCTCAAAATGTTCATTTATTATGTAAAATTGATGTATTTATAGACTTATAGGTAGAATTTTGTTGAACCTTTGTTTGAGTGTTGATTAGATGTTCTTATCCTTTTTTTATCTAAATTAGTAATTACGCATTCCATATTTAGAGATAAAACAATTTATGGAATTTTTGTATTCTATGAATAACATGATTTTTCCTTTTTATTCAAGAAAATTTAGATTTAATTTTATTAAAATATCTCTCATATAGATCCCATACAAGCTAGATTTTGGGCATGTTACCGAGTTGAGACATGTGGATTTGATGGTTTATGGGTTTTTGTTTAAAAAACCTCAAACATTTGTTCAGTAGGTTGTTATCCCTTTAGTTAGGCCTAATTTGTTGATACAAGGACTATTTGTGGTTTCAAGGGTTTTGGTGTAGCTTTGCGAAAACATAAGCCCTTATTTATAATTACACAAATTTTAGATGCATACAAATCCTACTTTTAAGAAACCATTAATATATTTGGTCGTTATCTAGGAGTTTCCTTCTTATCCATTCAATTAGGCTGCGTTTGGCAGCCACCTATAATACAATCATTTTATTTGAGTTTCCCACGCTTTTGTAGCCACAATGGGATGGTTTTACACGGAAACCATTCAGATTTGCACTGACTTGTGCTTGATAACATTAATCATTTCATTTTATAGAAAAACCTGAAATGACTTCATTTCTAATTGTGTTAACAAATCAGTATACATTTGAATTAATTCGTTATAAATCATCACCTCATGGTTATAAATGCCTTGGGAAACTCAAATGAAATAATTACATTTCAGGTGACTGCCTAACAGGCTATTAGAAAACTTACTTTTCGAATGTTGACCATTCTTTTTCTTCAATGATGATTCGAATGTTCAGGGTCGTTAGATTGGTCCATAGAGACATCTTTGAAATGATTCATGAGTCCAAATCTTATGTGGCACATCTTGACCGTTGGGCATTCCCTCTGTTTGGGCATATGAGTTGCAATTTGAAGCACCTCTACCTGGTGACTTATCACTCCAGTACCCTAGTCCCATTGAAGAGGGAGGAAAATTAGGTGCAAACTAATTTCATGAGAACTGTGCGAACCACACCCTGGTGGGGACACATCAGCACCAAAAACTGATATATGCCCTCCCAAAAAGTGTAAATCACTTTTCGGTGCTGATGCATCAGCCTCCCTTATGCAGTGTGCACAGTTCTCATGAAATTTGTTCGCACGTAATTTGAGCCCAATGAAGAGATATCATGCACTATCAATTAACATTATGAATGCCCAAGAGGATAAAAAACACTTCCCTTAACTAATGCTAACCGCTGCTCCTCTCAGGCGGCAGGCACCAAAAAGTGAATATGCACCCCTCAAAAAAGTGTAAATCACTTTTCGACACTGATGTGTCCGCCCCCTGACAGTGTGCGGCAGTTATCGTTAATTAAGGGAAGCGCTCATAAACCGATACAAAGGGTATTTTGGTTAACAAGATGTACCCATATACTATGCAAGACCTGCTCCATAGAGATTGTCCGAAAAAAGGAAAGAATGGGATACCAATACCTACCCTAGTTTATCTAACAAAATGAGAGTGAAATAATCTTAAATTCGCTGCACTTTTCAAATGCTTTCTTATACTAGTCAAGTGATTTGACTGTTGAGTGTTATTTTCCTTTTCCATGGATTTGGATCATTTTTGTCAGAATGCCTATAAATTAGACCATTGAATGTCAAATGGGAAAAAATTATGGTTTTCTTACTTGGTATTGTATTGTAACATATATTAGAAAAGCTTATGTTGTCAAAAAAATGAAGTAAAAATTCTGGGAATGTTTGAGGTTTCACCAAAAACAAACCCAAGATGATTGGTTGGGACCGGCGCAGGATGATTTTAACCTGTATCGATAAATACATGGTAGATGAGGGTGTTGTAATAAATATAAAATTTTCTAATTTTCTATCTATTTACCCAACTATCATTTCTTTGACATTGTGTGGCATGTGGTAAGAGGAGAGGGGGAGGGGATTTGAGAAAAGAGAGTTGAGGGACATATCAAAGCTAACAAAGCATACCTTTCCGGCCTTTTGGCTAAGATCAATTATAATATTTGTTCTTATTAGTTTAATATACGTGGGCCATCAGCTCACATGATATTAATTTAATTTTTCTTAGGACAGGGCTTCAGCCCACTGGTCTATGAGATGGGCCAAATGGACCAAAGTTTGATGATTTGGTTCATTCTTGTGCCGGCCTAATAGACTAACACACCTTTATAAAAAGGGTTGTAAACAGACCGAATATGAAGCGGATATAGATAATGTATGTATTTGTATTCATTTACTTAATCGAATATTGGAGACGAATTCGGATACAAGTATATCCAAATTCGATTTATTTTAATTTTAGATATATCTGAATTCAATTTTATATTTGGCTAATATTTCAAAATATCATTCAGGTTCATTTAGTCAATTGGATTAAAAACTAACTAACTAACTAACTATATATATATATTAAAGCCCACCAATATCAAGTTTACTGCTTTATGCCTGAAATTTAAAGCCCAATAATCCATGAGCCAAACCTACTTCTAAAGGTTAAATATAGTCAACTCAAACATGCCCACCATCTACTATTTTTTTTTCTTAGAATTCTCCAATAATCCAAAATTAGGTGTTAGTGGGTCAGATGACTGTATAGGCTGTTAGGCCCTGCCTACTACATGCCTTACCTAGTTTGCATTTGCAGGTCCATTGGGCTGGGCAGAGCTTGGCAACCAGCTTACCTTGTGAGTGTTCTCTACTAGATAGGTTTTTCTTTGGGCAGTCAGCGTTTCGGTAGTAAAGCAGTAGTCAAGATGATCGGCAACATTTTATGAAGGCAAAAGATCAGCTCAAGCAAGGTTTCTGCAAGAATGTGTAAGCATCTTGCTCGAGAGCTGTCACGTAGTAACAAAAGGAAGACAAAACCCCAAGCTATACCTTGGGTTTGATTTCTATCTTTTTTTGGTTCTGTGTGGCAGCTTGAGCAAGATTGCTTGCAGAAAACTTGCTTGAGCTGATGTTTTTCCTTTTATGAAAGGTTGTCGAAACAAAAACAAAAACTAGGAATGTCAACCCACTGCAAAAAAATGGAAAGAAAGATGTTGAGAGCGGATTTTGTCTGCCTCCCTTAACGCTCAGTCCGCTGGGCATCAGGGGCTGGACACATCATCACTGAAAAGTGAATTACACTTTTTGAGGGTGCACTTGTCACTTTTCGGCACTGATGTGTCCACCCCCTGACGCCCAGCAGACTGAGCATTCGTTAAGGGAGGTGGACACAATCCTTCTTGAAAGATGCTGCCTAAATTTAAAATGATAAAGGTAGAAACAAAAATGCTTTGCTATTATAATACCCTAGCTATAGCCCTTAAGAAACTCTTAAGTGGGGAGATGATGTTAGGAAACAGAGGGAAGGAAAGCTTGGGTCAGATGAACATGATGTCATCTTTGCTGCACTTACTGTCAAGGTCAACCCAAACTAGGCCTGAATTGCTGCAGACAAGCCCATGTTCAGCCTAAGCCATAGTCCAAATTTGACCAAATCTAAAAAAATGGGCTTTGGGCCTAATTTGGGCTGTCTAAAAAATAACAGCCCTTGAGCTGAATTTGGACTGATTTCGGGCTGGCATGAACTTAACAACCCATGATCAAGTTCAAACTGAGTTTGGAATTAGTGCAGTCGGAGTTTATATTGAGTTTGATTCAAGGTAAGACCGGATTCAGGTTGGGCTATACGTTAAAAAAAGAAGAAAGAATTAATGTAGTTCGGGCTAGGCTGTAATGGGCTTTGTGCTGGGGTGAAGCCTGACTTAATTCGATCCGTAAAAATATAGACCAGCCTGCCCATAGTTTGGGCTAAGCAGGCAGGCGTCAGCCCATACAAACCCAATTTGAAGCCCTAATCTGATAGCATCTCAAGCAAGATTTCGTTGGTGGGCATGTTGAAGAAAGACAATAGGTACCTCCCAACACGCCTCGGTTTTGCTGCAAAAGCCCAGGTACGAAAGGGATGCAAAATGCACCTGGGCCTGACACATTAGTCCCGAAAAAGTGATTTACACTTTTTGGAATATGCTTTTCACTTTTAACGTTGATGTGTCTGGCCCAGGTGCATTTCACACCTGGGCATTCGTACCTAACCCGAAGGGCTCCCAACGGAGTTATCAAGAAACAAGAGATTTCATATTCAAAGTGATTCATGTTGAATTGGAGAGCAATTTTACGATTGCAATGCCAAAGTCACTCTGGGCGATATCATCAGGGTGAAGATGGAGAGAGTGTACCTGAGGTAGTCATCCAGTGAGCCAACAGAAGTGGTGCTGAGAGTTTTTTATTTATTTATTTTTATTTTTAAATGTTATGAAGTGAGGAAGTTAAACATCTATGTTAATATAGTCTTACTTTTGAAATTTAAGAAATTGTGTGCCTCATTATTGTATCTTATGCAGCATTTCGGGACTCCTACCATTAAAGGCCTGAGCTAAAATGGAATAAATAAATAATCAAAAGCATGAAGGTTCAAGCTGGGTTAGGTTTTATTTTGGGTAATAGCTCCAACAATATTCTGGGGACAACTATGATGAAGACCAAGGATTTTTCTATTTTGGAAGCCGAGAAGAAAGCTATTTCGTTGGGCTTTTGATATGAATGAGCTATAAAAGCCGCTAGTTAGGAAGCAGCTCTCTACGGAGCTATTAATGCTGCTAGTTAAGCTATTGTAGGGATACTAATAGCAAGAGCTAGCTAGGGAGCTGGGTTGGATGCAATCAGTTTCTAAGCTGAATGTTGAAAGTGATTCACTCATCGATTAGGGGTGGTAATTCGTGTTGGTGGGTCAGGTACGTATTGTATCGAGTTAAAGGTATATGACTATATGGGTCAACTCGAACACAACCTATTTATTAATTGTGTTACAACCAGCTTTGACCTAAAACACGATTCCAGTAAACCTTAACCAGCTACTTTCGTGTTGGGATCACATGTTGTGTAACGCTTTACCACCCCTAATATTGATCAATGCTCTTAATGGTTCTATTTCTGAATGCCTTGGAGAATCAAATACACGGTTTTGGAATGTAAAAATCTAGCTTCCAAATTTAACCAATGTAAGTTCTCTTATATTTCAAGGGAACCAAATTGTAGAGCTCATGGCATTACACAAGCTATTCATAAAAATTAAAAATAAAAATGACACAAGCTAGACTAAATGACATGCATATTTCTTCGGAAACAGTCCGATGCTAGTATGTATCTACTTTAATTTTGTGCTCAATGAAATAGTCCATATCTATATATATATATATATATATATATG
>JAOXJP010228688.1:0-11082 GCA_025762735.1 Platanus orientalis | reverse complement strand
GTCAGAGTTATCTGTGTATCAGAGACATATATATATATATATATATATATATATATATATTGTTTCTAACAAATTCAAAAAATTAACATTGGTCCCCTTCGATCACCACCAATAAAATGTCATGCGCATGGAAGGTAGGAGGGGGAGGGGGCAGAATGTTTTAAGTGGGTAGAGACGTCAGGGAAAATTCTGGGTTTTAATTATCTGAGTAAGTTTTTTGATCAACTTTAGATAATCCTGCATTGTACAAACAATGGACCCCATGAGATTCTAAATAACCATCCAATAAAGCGTCTTGATCAAATTAATCTAATCGTCCAATGAATAGACTTTTTTTTTATTTTCTTATTTTTTTTTTTGTTAAATTACCGCCTTCATACTTTGGAAAACTTGCAACAATTTCACTTGTGCTGGGTGGTTGAGATCAATATTCGATAGAATGATTTTTCATCAAGATATTCATGTGAAATTTGGTGGCATTTGCATCATTTATAAACTTGGGAGGGGGGGGGGGCGCGGGGCTATGTTGGTAGCTTTGACAATGGAAGGAAGACCAATATTTTGATGTCAAAGCTTGATGATAAGGTATTCAAAAGCTCTTAATGGAAAACCTTTTCCCCTTAAATCAATTATTATGGTTACGGTTTCTTTTATACAGGAGAACCATTTCTTCTTCTTCATAGCATTGGTTGTTGATAAATTGGTATGTATAAGAGAAGGTCCTATTGTGTACGTTGTTAGCTTATGATATAGTTTCAAATGATGAGACCATATAAAGTTTAGATCTCTAGATAGAATCAAAAGGTTTTTAAGATAAACCAAATTAAAACATAGTATATGGATTGGGTTTTAGTAAGAGAGAGAGAGAGAGAGAGAGAGAGAGAGAGAGAGATAAAATGAGGGATCAATTATGATTGATGACGTAGAGAGACCGCTGAGCATCATTTTCATTATCTTGATTCAGTCATCCATGAAAAGTGAGAGATTAAAGAGAACGTTGCCCAAAGAATTAGAGTAAGGTGAAAGAAATGGAAATGTGTTTCTAGGTGTTGTGTTATTGATACTTGATAGAAAACTGTTAAATTAATAATAATAATAATAACTAGCCCTGATTTGTGCAACAAAATGCTTGCAATCAATAAACACCATATACATAGAATGAATATAATTGAGATAAATGAATGACAAGATTGAAAATGACAAAGTCATTAATAAATGCATTTGTGAAAGCTTAGGCATATCAATAATAAGTAACAAGATGAGTGAATGGTACCTATAGATCTGTAAAGCTATATGAATTGCTTAGTGAAAAACAACGAAACAATGAGTCGGTGGTAGATTTTATTAACAATTGAAAAAAATATGTTTTAAGCTTGTGAAAATGCACCTCATCTCAAATCACTTCTCAAGATGCGTCTACAAAATATAGCATTTGAGCTCTCTCTCCATCTCACAGCACATAAATACTATAGGTTCGATGATTTAATATTCAAGGCATCTGCTTTAAAAAATAGAGTATTAGAACATAAATGTGAGATAAAAGAAAATGCAATGGTTAATAAGATGGAATCTGCTATGGTGGGCACTTAGAAGCCACCTACCAAGCTAAAAGTCAAGCATACTACAAAAACAGCCAAACTAGCCACTACGGAGCAAGAAGCCCCTGTTAAGAGACCAAACATAAAAGAAAGACAAGAGTCGGCTTATACATTTCATCCTGACGACCTGGAAAGTCTTTTCAAATAGATGATCGAATCTCAAGATATCATACTTCACGAATCAAAGAGACCCACAGAAGTTGACAAAATTTATGATCTAAAATACTGTAAGTATCATCGTATCGTAGGTCATACCCTACAAGATTGTTCGTATTTAAGGATAAGCTTCAAGAATTGATTGATAATAATACTATGGAGTTGGATGCGGATGTGAGATCTATGGCCACAAATGTTGTCTTTATTGATGAAAATATGCACAACCTCATGAGTTCTTAGGATAATGGTGATGATGATGATAAGGGAGACAAATGGGTTATATTTGAGAACAAAGCTACACGTAGGAGGAGGCTTCAATCCGCTAAAGTAGGGATAAAACAAATATATAAACCTATTAAATGTACTCAAAAAAGGCCACTATGCATAAAAGGGATAATCACAAAAAAGGGAAAGATTCCTAAAGTCAAGGCTCCTCAACCACTGCTCCATGCGGATGACTTGTTAGAACAATCCCCGTGAATGTCAATGACATTGGACGAATTTATACCCAATGACTTGCTTTAGTCTTTAGTTGTTACTTGCAACATAGCATCGATTATACATGATAGTAATCATCGTCCACTTAGGAGCACGCAACCAACAATCGTGTCACATGAGTCGACAATACTAATTGATTGGCTCCATCATAACTTAACATATCAGGACCACTCCAAAAGGATAACTATCCCAATTACATGGTTCAGGTATAATACTGGCAGCATCGTTATTACATTGGTAGACTCTATATATGATCCCTCATTTCGTCCGGTGAGAATTACGTCCATACTCATGATTGCATGGAAACGCATATATTTCCAAAATGTATTAAGCAAGTTTAGGCAACGAGCTTTTTCTTTCTATCAGGCCGTATATTTGGAAGCATTTTCCCCTGCCTTTGAGGTTCCCCTGTTCTCCATTTTCTTAAATGAAGACTATCAATGTCCACGGCATCATTTGTTAAAGTTTATATATCATGCAGAGAAGTGACAATCTATTATTACAATTATTTTCACTCTCTCTAAACAGTCCGCCTCTAGATTGTTATATAAACTTGGCACTGCAAAACATACTTTCCTAGGGTTACTTTATTAAAACGTTCATCCACAAATTTATGAGGCCAGACATGAACCCTATGATCCTTGGAACATGGATCCTTTGAGACAATCTCCTCAACAACAAACCTATGAAAGATTTGTAAGTCCCCTAGATCAAGTCATTACTCAAGTGCTTGATGCATAATGCTTTGGCGAGTTAAGACAGCCTATCAGAAACGAAGTATACCTTATTCAGTTTCCTGACGGGTACCAGCTTTCTCCACTCACATATACACGGGGGACGAAGATCCGCATTATCACACCAGCCATTTCTTACAAGAAACTGGGTTGCTAGGCACTACACATGATCTATTAGTGCGACTTTTCTGGTTTCCTTAGACTCACATGTCTTCGAATAGTACTTAACTTTACCATCATGTAATATCTCTTCGTGGCCAATGCTTGTCGATCATTTTTAGCGCCGTCAAAGAGCATATAGGCATGATCTCCAGTATATACAAAGTGTGATACACTTTTTACCATAAGATCAATGGGATGTTGACATGGATGCTAGTGAATCCTCAACTTTAGCTAAAGAAGATGAAGATGCCCTAAATTTGTGGCAAACTCTTCGTCGTGACTTATCCCTACAAAATATGCCACCCCTGGTTACTGACTTGGATGGCTCTGATGGCGACGACTCTAGCTTTGTCATTGCGTCTCAAGATTTCTCCGAAGAAGAGACGCTTACCCATCAATAGATAAAGGCTTGCAATGTTACCAAACTTAAAATTACTACCCCTATAGAGGGATGTCAACAACATACTTGGTATGTCAATCAAGTTAAGTTACGATTTAGGAAGCAGATACCCCCACGAAGCCCCACCGTTAGCCAGCAGGCTGACATAATGAAGAAGGCCACCATGGAGACTGAACATAGTAGGGCTATTCCATATGATGTAATGGAACATTTGAAGAAGATCCCATCATTATTAATTATTTATGATGCTCTCCGTATGTCACCAGATCTCAGGGACTCCATGGTATATGCACTGACTCACCCAAACGAGTTCACTACAAATGATGAAATTGCTAGAGCTTCTTGGCAAACGGCGACACGAGAAGGGTTATATATGCCTATAGTTACTTTTGAGGACACTGATAGGTACTCCAATGATCATTGCCATAATAGACCATTGTTCATCACAGGTATTATTGATAATCAATCCGTGTCTAGGGTAATGATCGACGGTGGTTCAGCGGTAAACATACTTCCGGCTAAAACACTGGCCTATCTAGGGGTAGACTTGTCTCAGCTTAAGCATAGCACCCTTGTTATTCAAGGTTTTAATTAGACCAAACAACATCCTCTCAGCTCTGTTAGGTTGAGAACTAAGTTTGGCCACATAGAAGATTGGACACCTTTCTACATCATTGATGAAGATATTGCCATAAGGCCCTCATCAGGAGGCTATAGATGCACAAATATCAAGTTGTCCCCTCTACATTCCATTAGTGCATTAAATACCCCTGGCAAGATACTTAAGGTATTATTGTAGCTGACAACAACCCATTTCAAATGACAAATGTTTACTTTGCTGAGGCTACATATTATCACAAAACTGATCCCTATAAAGCATTACACAATACCCCAAATAATGACATTGATAATAGTGTAAAGCCGCGAAAGCTTAAGGTATAACATGTCATCAAAGCAACTAGGGATTAACCCACTTTGTTACCTGATATGGTGGTGTAAAATTTTATCTTTTTGTTAGCACAATTGTCAAGGGTATAGGTTGATTCTTATCAATCCCCCACCATTTTCCTCCCTGAAGGCCCTATTCAGTTAAAAGATGACTCAGGTCCCATGTTGGAAAAAGAGCTCAAAGATTTGGACAACTTGTTGCCACACATAAAATTTACTCCTCAATTACTCAAAAGTTATGGCTTTGACGGACAATGAAAATGGAAAGATTCTTATAAGGGCAAGGAAGTTCTAACTCAACAGTTCAAACGTCTAGTCCTTCACTCCAAGAACAAAGATGACACAAAAGGGTTAGACAGGCGACCCACCAAGTCAAAAGTTTTCTCCCATATGATAATAGCATACAGGATTGACTTACTGGAAGATGCCCCCTTTGAATGCCTATTCGCAGAGGCATAGTCACAATCCTCTAAAGACTTTATTATGGGATCAGTCATGCCCGCACCTTCGAAACTGGAAGATGGAGGCCAAGCAACGGTCGACAATTTGATTATAGTAAATCTAAGAACCAAAGAAGACCTTTGACCTACCTTTATCAGTGCGCGTCTTTTCCCAGATGAACAGACGTAATACCTCAAATTTCTTAAAAAAATTGAGACGTATTCACATGGAATTATTCCAAGATGCCAATATTGGATCCCAACGTGGTAGTCCACCGTCTCGTTATTAATCCTTCTTAGCGACCCATTAAACAACACCCATGTAAGGCTAGACATGATATTACTGATAAAATATAATGGGAAGTAGATGAATTGCTCAAAGCCAGGTTTATCCGTGAGGTCCAATACCCCAAATGGCTTGCCAACATTGTACCTATACAAAAGAAGAATGGTCAAATCAGGGTGTGTATTGACTACCGGGACCTTAACAGTGCATGTCTAAAATAAGATTTCCCATTACCCCTTACCAAGTTACTGGTAGATGCCACTACGGGGTACGAATCCCTCTTTTTTATGGATGGGTATTTGGGATACAATCAGATTTAAATGGCTCTCAAAGATGAAGAAGCCACAACATTCCATACACCAATTAGAATATTCTACTATAGGGTCATGCCTTTTGGATTAAAGAACGCGGGTGCCACTTACCATAGGGCAATGACCTACATATTTGAGGACCTCCCACATGACGCAGTTGAATGCTTTGTAGATGATTTAGTAGTTAAGATGAAACTCAAACAACATCATATCGCCGATTTGGATGGGGTTTTTCAAAGGCTTTGTCACTACAATTTAAAGATGAATCTACTCAAATGTGTTTTTGGTGTTTCCTCTAAACGATTCTTTGGATTCATCATTTGACACAGAGGCATCAAAATAGATCCTAAGAAGATTACCTCCATAGTTGAAATGTCGACACTGCGGAATATCACCAAGCTCAAAAGGCTTCAAGGCAGACCTGCATACATTCAATGATTCATTTCAAATCTTTTTGGACGTTGCCAACCCTTTTCAAGATCAATGAAGAAGGGAGTTCCTTTCGTATGCAACTAAGCTTATTAAAATGCTTTTGACAACATAAAATAATAACTGTTGAATCCACCGATGCTTATAAGCCCCGCTCCAGGTAAGTCGTTACTATTGTATGTTGTAGCTATGGAATATCTACTTTCCCAATACAACGAAGAAGGCAAGAAACAAGCCTTGTATTATCTTAGCAAAACAATGGTTAGAGGCGAAATGAATTACTCACTTATTGAGAAGATCTGTTTAGCTTTAATCTTTGCATTACAAAAGATGAAGCATTATCTACTCACTACAATGGTACATCTTATATCAAGAGCTGGCCCATTAAAATATATCATGAGTCAGCCCTCTATTCAAGGTCGTATCACCAAATGGACCGTCCTCTTTCTGAATTCAGCATCCATTATATTCCATAGTGAGCAGTAAAAGTCCAAGCTCTCACAGACTTTCTGGTCACACATCCAATACTTGATGGTTCCCCTCTTCAATTGGATTTACCTGTTGAAAACATTATGTAGGTGCAGATAAAGAAAGATTGAGAAATGTTCTTTGATGGAGCATCTCGAGGAAGGACCAACAGATGCCCTAGGAGACAATACAGATAAGTCTCCAAGGATCGGTATCATGTTTGTCACTCCAGATAACGACATCATTATGCACTCCCTCACTCTAATTGAGGGACACTCAAATAATGAAACCGAGTATGAGGCCTTGATCGCAGGACTTGAGTTGGCCTTAGAAATCCCTATAGACGACCTCACGGTCGACGGAGATTCAGAACTCGTCGTTCGACAAATGAATGGATTTTATCATATTAAAAGGCCGAGTCTAACACCTTATTTCCAAAGGGCTAAGGATTTAGCCAAATTGTTCCATTGCTTATGGATACAGCATTTTAGAATGGACCATAATGGGCAAGGTGACGCACTTGCCAGCCTGACCAAGTCTCTCACGCATCCAAAGGATGATTATCTTACAATTCATATTAGAGAAAAAGGGTCATTTCCCCACTTTATGACACTGATGAGGAAGACGTTCTCATTGCTTGCAATACCGACTTGCAAGAGAGCGATGAGCAAGAGGGTACTAGCGATAAATTAAACACAGTCAAAGAGGATTGGTGTGAGCCTCTCGTTCAACATTTCATAGATAGGAGGGAACCAGCCGACCCTATTAAGCGTGTAGCAATGCGATGGCATGCTCATCGATTCACCTTACAAGACAACCAATTATATAGACAATCACTAGACGACATCTTATTATGGTGTTTATCAACAGATGAGGCAAGCAAAGTAATGAATGAAGTACATGTTGGCATATGTGGAGGACATCAAAGTGGACCTAAGTTACAATAGCAACTGAAAAGACTCGGTTATTATTGGCCAACAATGGTAGTCGATTGTATCGAATATGTCAAACGATGTCGCCTTTGCCAACTATATAGCGACAATGGACATGTACCTACAGAACCACTCCACACTACCTCTTGTTCTTGGCCATTTTCTAAGTGGGGAATGGATATAGTAGGATCCATCAAGCCATCTTCCACTAAAGGACATTGCTACATCCTTGCTATGACAGACTACTTTTCTAAATGGGCAGAAGCCTTCGCTTTATGAGAAATTAAGGCTTCTGACATAGTTTGGTTCATTAAGGTTCACCTTATATATAGGTTTGGTGTCCCTAACCATAACATCACAAACAATGGCAGTCATTTGTTAGTTCATCTTTATACTGATTCATGACAAAATACAACACTGACTTAGAACACTCCTCACGCTACTATCCCCTGGCTAATGGCTTGGCAAAGGCCTTCAACAAGACTCTTTGTAAGATCATAAAAAATATGGTCTCTAGACATAAAAAGGATTGGCATGAACACCTATTTGAAGCGCTTTGGGCATATCGTACCACCTTTCACACCCCAACACAGGCGGCTTCATATTCCCTTGTGTTTAATGCAGAGGCGATTTTTCTAGTCGAAATCCAAGTCCCATCCCTATGAGTTACAATAAAGGATGGCCTGACTGACGCCAAGGCAGTAAAGATTCGCCTTTTAGAACTGGAAACTCTTTATGAATCCAGACTTGCCACTCAACAACACTTGGAGTTATATCGAACACGCATGGCAAGGGCTTATAACAAGAAGGTTAAACTTTGTTCCTTTACAAAGGAAGAGCTTGTTCTCCTAACACGATCACCACTTGACCCTAACAAGAGAAAAGAAGGTAAATTCACTTCCAAGTGGGACAGTCCATATGCTATTGAAAAGGCCTATCCTCATGGTGCCTACCTCCTTCAAGATGTTGAGGGCAACCAAATTCTCCCTGTAACTAATGTCAGATTCCTAAAAAAGTACTACCCCTAAATGTTAAGTACTTGTTTTCAGAGAACTACGCTGGTTTGATCCTGATAGAAATAGGTACATAGGCAATCTGAGCTCCCTACATCTCAGATGCAACCGCACTCCAAAAAAATCATCATTCTCACCAAAACCAGTAATGGCAATGAGATGAAAAATTTAGGTGACCCCAGTCTTAGGTTAAGGGGTCCTAAGGGAAAAAAGGGAAAAATAATTAATAAAGCATGATGGAAATGACGTAGTGAAAACACATTTAGGTACTACAAGTAAAAGAATCCAATCATAGCAAGATCACATTCTTACCGATCTCATTGAAAACTAGCAATGGTAATGGGATACAAAAATTAGGTGAACCCCAGTCCTAGTAGACGACCAATAGGGGTAAAAAAGGGAGAAATAATACCCAAAATCTCATAATTAAACTACGGTCAAGCTTGATCCTATTCCAGAGTATGTAAGTAGTTTGCCATAACACGACAAACGCAGCCCCATCGCCAACCAAACCCCAATTTCTCCTTGAGAACCATATTATTCTGTCATTTAACTAAATGATACATTTCTCAAGGGGGGAGGGGGTAAATGTTCATAAGTCCTACTTTTTTTTACAAATAATTATGAAGGTAAAACAAAAGGTACATAAATGAAAATTCATTAATAAAGTTTTGCTACAATGGCGCAAAGAATACAATATCATAATAATGGGAATTCTACTCACGCTGTGCCGCATCCTCAGTTCTTATTGTCACATCGGGACAAATAAAGCCTAAGAGTTTTGCATGCAACATAGGCAGTACCTCTGCATTCCCTTTCAGGGTAGCATGTGCTGCATCAACATCTGACTGAGCCACGTTGAGGTTATATATGGTCTATGTAGAGACCCCACTAAGCCAATCACTCGCTCGACTCATTAGTTCACCCCTACATCGATCCACCACATAAATGGTACGACAGATTGAATAACTCATATGGCCTACAAATCTCTTATGGGATTCCAAACGATTCATCACTTTGCTATAGCATTCTTTCAACGCTTCCATCTGAGCCATTAACTCATCAACATCCCTCACTAACGAAGCAATCTCCTCCAGTATGCAGGTTTGTTGGGCAGTCAAGTCAGCCATTTTGATCACTTCCTCTTGAAGGCGCAAGGGGATATCATGCTTTGGACCTTTCAACATTTTGAAATTTTTTGCCTCACAAACCTCAGATAGGGCATCAATGACGCACTCTACAGTGCCTATAAACTCAAAGTATATACATGAGTCTCTATGTGAACTAGTGCATCCATGATTTCTTCCTGAATGGTAGGATGGTAGGAAGATTGGCATCTTTGGTAGACAAGCCAACTAAACACCTAATAAGTGCAGCTCACTCCTTACGAGCCTCGTCCACCCACACCCCTACTTCATCAAGGGCAGGTTCCACCACCACATCTACAAAATCAACGTAGCTAGATTATGGCAACCGAAGGTATCAGATACTATGATAAATGAGATGTTTAATGGTTACCGCAATCAAGCAAGAATACAGGATCTCCCTCCCTGGATGGGGGAGGGTTAGGTTTGTTCTGCCTTGTTCGCGATCGCAACTACTCTCCAATTTCAGGAACACTGGTCAATCTTCTTTTCGGAGCCATCTTGCTACATACAACAAAATAAAAAAGACAATTAGTACATTTAAGCAAAGGACTCTCCCTATGTGGTTACTCCTTCTTGGATATGTAACATGAGACCCCCTTACCAATTCGGTCTTCAAAATCTAAAGGAATGAGAACTATTATGGGCATGACCCTCTTATTTATAAGCATATGAATGGTCGTGATTCTCTTTGAAAAAGATATCTCGAAAGGAGAGTGAAACAACACATCTATTTTACTGCAACAATTCAAGTTTAAAATGACACAAACAACGCAACTCTTCTGTCAGCACCTAATTTTGGCCGAGGCTCTAAAGGTTTCTTTCGATGGACAGCACTAACTCTCTAGAATTGACCTTAGGCATCCTAGGAAACCCAGATGGTTAGATAGCCTCCCATTTTTTGGTCTTCCTCATTCTTTCCTAATTTGGCACTCTAAGCCCCCAATTTTCCCCTAAGATCTTTGTTAGACCCACTTTTCTCATCGTTTTATCATTACTTCTTATCTCATACTTTTCTAAAGGGTTATCTCAAGTTCGGTCACATTTGCATTGGAAATTATTATTTTACCCCTCATTAAAGACGGACCACCAAATCTCATTGTACAAGCATCGAACAATCAATCGAGTGTCACGGATGCATCCAGAATGACCCAAAACCCAAAAATGGATTTTTTGATCAACAAATTCCGTTATGTCATGTTTTAATGAATCTCGACCCTCAATTTAGAATCTCTTAAAATCTGGGCAAAATAGACATTGAATGATTGATCTAAAATCGTAGATGGTTCGAACATACCTCAAAACCTTAGGGTACCAATCAGGATTGTCAAAGCCCATTCCAAAACCCTCATTCACATTATATCAATTTGTGTCCGTATGATCAAGTACTTTAGAGCCTCAGATAAAAAATTAGACCCCACCATGATGATCAGTGCCATCGATTTAGTTAGGATACACAATTTCTCAAAATTTTCATATTTAGACAATAAGATTTCGTATGGGGACACCATATTACAATGCATTGTGACACATCAAATCAAAATCCTACTTTCCTTGACATG
>JAOXJP010228686.1:0-11082 GCA_025762735.1 Platanus orientalis | reverse complement strand
ATGACAAATAATCCATCAGAATCGAAATTTTGAACCTTGGATAGGTCTAGAGTTCAAACCAACATCTCAACATTATTATTTTTTAATTCATGGACCAGCCCGAAGCCTGGTCAATTAATGAGGGTCGGGCCTAAACCCTGGCCCCAGCCCACCCCTAAGGGTCCAAACCCCAACCCGAGCCCGATATATAGTTATAGGGCCAGGCCTGGGCCTACCATGGCCCAGCCCATGCCCACCCCTACTTGAATCTTCAGATCTTGGACCTTGAGATCTTCAGGGGCTTCATACTTGTGGACTTTTTGTTCTTGGTGAATGTGTTTACTTTCTTGGACACAAGAGCCACCTAAACTTCTATCATGACCATGTCATGACCTAGTCTAAAGCTCCATGTATTTTCCAATCTATGGAATTGACAATTACAATTGCAACACATGCATATTGTCATCTGGATAGACACTTATGAAGCAAATAGAGAAAATTTGTGTTCAAAATATTCGTGTTTGAGGGAGAGTATTAGGAAATAAAATATAGGATTAAGAGTTGATTTGATTTGATTAAATTTTGGTTAAATTAGGTAAGATTAGATTTGATAGGCTTCTATTTTTATGGTTATAGTGATCTATTTAAACCTCTTACTAAAGGTATTGTAATCATGTTAAATCAATAAAATAATTCCTCTTTCTATAAATTTCTTTAAGGGCACCACTGGGATATTTGGGGATTGAAGAAGGTTGTGTCGATTTATAGCTTCACCTCACCCAATCATATAGCCTTCCTAGGTATTCAAAACCCAATATCTAGAATCAAGACCTTTGAGTGGCACCAAGATACCTTTTCACTGACAAGTCTTTTGAACCTGGATGGATATCATGTGAACTTGCCATGGATTTCATGAGAACATTGTTGGAGCCTATGCAAACTTCTTGTTAGAAAAAATATTTTTTTAAAAAAGGGATTTTTGGGTTAGAGACAAACAAGGTGAATGGACAGAGAAGAAGCAAGTGTAGTTTTAGTGGTGAAATGTAAAAAGATGATGAAGAAGATGGGTATTTTTTGGATTTTAAAATATTTTATTTCAATAATTAACTTTTGTAAGTTTGTGTTACATGGTAACCTTGGATTGGTGTGAGAGTAAACCGTAGAGAAAACACTGAGGAGCAGATTATTTGCCGGCTAGGAAATGCTTAGCTAGGATCTGACCTAGATTTGAACTTGGCTCAAATAACCTTAAACCTCAAAGAATTGGTGGGTGGCAGATCAGTGTGATACTTTTAAAGACATGCAAATTGAAAATGTGGGTTGACCAAGAACTCTGGATTGGGTCAGGAAAATTTTGGACCAAGTTGAGAAATGTCTGAGCTTGACCCAAATCTAAATTGGTTGTAACTAACCAACAAGAAACCTTGATAAATAGTTGAATAAATATTTTAAGGTTTTTTTCAGGAATTGAGACTCCAAAGTTATGAGAGTTGGTATGACTTATTCTTACCATCCATCTTGTATGTGTGCCCAACAACGCTTCATTTCAATTTTTGTATCGACGGAAAAGAAATTGGCCTAACCAAGGTTAGCCCAGGCCTGTCCATCCTGATGGAACTGGTCTAACCCATTGTTAAGATCTACAAGGTTAGAAGCAAAACCACTAGATTCCTCTTATTGAACCATGAATTATAGTTGATCCACCTTACTGAGTTCATAAATGGCAACCAATTAATCAAACATTGAGCCTACTCCTAATAAAATTTTAAGCATAAGTCAAGTAACTTGAAGTTTGGAAAAAAACATAAAATTAATTACAATAAGATGGACTCCGGTGGAGTCGATCAATACATGGTGAGATTCATAACTAATCACATAACCAATTTAACCATATCCTGCTCTCCTTCATATCAGCATGGTGTACTAGGGAATCACCAGAGTACAGTATAGTGGTTGGCAGCGGTTGGCCATAGACCACCTCATAAAGAGACACTTTGGTAGCTTCATGATAAGTGGTGTTGTACCACCATTCAGCCCAAAATAACCATTTGACCCCATTGGTTAGGGCAGGATCCCGTGAAGCATTCTCAAATATGTTTCTTGGCAGCGATTCACTACCTTCGTTCGTCTATCCGTCTGTGGATGGAAAGCGGTGCTCATATTTAATTGTGTGCCTTGCAATTTCCATAGTTCCTTCCAAAATGTGCTAGTAAAAATAAGGTCTGTATCATTAACGATAGATAAGGGCATACCATGGAATTTGAAGACATTGTCGACGAAGGACTGTGCAACCAAGGCAGCTATGTATAGGTGTGATAATGCAATGAAGTGAGCATATTTGGAGAGCCGATACATAAATAACATCTTTTCCATGTGATTTTGGGAGGCCCTCAATGAAGTCCATTGAGATCTCTATCCATACCCTTTCTGGAATTTTAATGGTTGAAGCAAACCAAGTGGAGTAAGAGTTTTATATTTATTCCTTTGGTATATGTCACAATCAGACACAAATGTCTTTATATCTTTATTCATCCCCTTCCAATAAAAGGTACGAGAGATCCTTTTATAGTTTTTTTTGTAACCTGAATGACCCACAATTGGAGAGCTATGAAACTCATGTAATAACTCCATATGTAATGGAGATTGTGATCCCATGACTATCCTCCCCTTGTGATGTAGTAGCTGGTCTTGATAAGTATAGTTGGTAACAACTTCAGCTTGAAACAGTTGTTGGATTACTTTTTGGAGAAAATCATCACCGGTAAGAATATTTAACTTCAACCAGGCTACTCCATAAAGGGGACGAAATAGCCAGAAGCGAAGCTTGTTCAATGTGACATGATGAGGCATCCACTACTGAATTCTCAACCCCCTTTCTATAGATGAGTTCATAATCATAGCCTATTAACTTAGTAAACCATTTTTGTTGGGCCATGGTGACAATCCTTTGATTGAGAAAATGCTTCAAACTGTTATGATTGGTGCGTATTATGAAACGCCAACCAAGAAAGTAAGGGTGCCATTTTGTAACTGCATGGACTATAGCTAACATTTCTTTTTCATTGTTTGAAAGTCCCATGTTCCATCTTGATAAAGCTTTGCTAGAGAAAGCTATTGGTCTTCCTTCTTGTATTAGCACTGCCCCAATGCTTGTATCACATGTGTCCCACTTCACCACGAATGATTTCAAAAAATCTGGTAATGCTAACATTAGAGCTTGGGTCATAGTTTTTTCTTTTTAGAATTTTGAAGGCCTCTACTGGTTTCAGCCCCCATTGAAAAACATTATTCTTTAATAAATTGGTAAGAGGTGTGCTTAATTTTCCATAGTCATGGATAAACTTTTGATAATATCCCGTGAGACTAAAAAATCCCCGTAGCTCCTTGATGGTTTTTAGCTCTATCCTGTAATGACCCCGAAATTCACTACCTTATTTAGGGGTGAAATCGGGTCGCTACTAAACCAAATCCATATGAAATACTATAAATTTGAGCATTTTACTTGAACCTGTGATCTTCAAAGAATACTTAACTTTAACCTTAAAACAATATAAGCAACGAAATCATAAATTATCACATCTAATCATAATCTTAAAGATGCAGTCAAAGTAATATCATAAACTTATATCATCTATAAAACTAGCATTCCATCATCTTAATTAAAACATAAGACTGTAAATCTTAAACTCTAAAATTCGATATAATACATCTCATAACAAGGTCTAATACAAAAGTAAGGGTTTAAAGTAGACTAAAATCTAATGAAAGATGAAACATCTGCCGCATGCCTCCCTTTCGACCTCTAGGCACTCCAAATGACGTACCTACACTAAACATCACCTGAAAAAGATGATATGGATAAGTGAAATCCACAACTCGTAAGTAGGTACATAAAATTTACTACGAAAACTGGACAGACAAAACACAAATCTTTCAATACAAAATACTAAGTATATCTTCATATAGAATATATATCAATTCTAACGTGCAGACATGTGCTAGTGTACATACATCATCTACTAGTCATCACAAAATCTAAACATTAATCATTATGATTCTTCATGTAGGAACTAGGCATTACAATTCACATGTTTCTTTTTATTCATAACATTCTTCTAACATCCACATATGACAATATGCATGATTCTACCTACACATGACATTTTTTTCATAGCTATGCATGCTTCTATCTATACATAGTATTCTTCTCATTCTACAATTGGTAATATACATAAAAATATGTGTCCACTATCACCTGGTTAATATTTCATAGTCCATCTATAGTGAAAATATCTAGTGTCCATCTCAATGAGCATTTTTATTCATTTCTCATGCATAGACTATACTTTCCTAATATGAATATGTATATACAAATCACTTTAGACTAGGCATGCATCATTCTTAAATAATTAACAATCATAATAACACATTCGCATAATGAAACATATGAATTTCTACTTTTATATTCAAGGAGTCTATTATTATCTTAGTACTTAATCATCCACCATTTTACTTGTTATTTATAATAGATTACTTATCATTCATCATGTCTTTATTCATCACTCATTAATTCCCATTGTCATTGTCTTAGTATTTACTTATCACTTTTCATTTGTCATTTAATACTTATCATTGATTTTCATAGCATTGACTCATATCTCAATGGGAGAATCATCATACATCTCAATTTTGTTTACATGATTTATGGACTTATATGTAATATGTCAAGTACTATAGGTCTCATGCCAAGTACTATATGTCATATATCAACTGCTATATGTCTCATGCCAAATACTATATGTCATATGTCAACACATAAGGGATCTCTAACACATAATGAAACCTACTGTAAATAAAAAATGAAATGTCTCCATCAAGTACAAAACACATAACCTATATAGGGTCTCCAACAGAACACGTCACATAACCCACATAAGGGTCTCTATCATGGCGTATCATATAAACAATATTAGGTCTCTGACAAAATAAATCACATAACCTACATAAGGGTTACCGATATAGCATACAAGATAAACCATATAAGGTCTCCGACAAAGCATATCACATAAACCATGTGAGGTCTCCAACCTAGCATAACACATATAAACCATAAAGGGGTCTTTGACACAACACATCACATAACCCATGTAAAGGCCTCCGACACAACACATTGCATAAGCCATGTAAGGGTCTTCGACATATCACATCACATGACTCATGTAAGGACCTCCGACAGAACACATCGCATAACCTATGCAAGAGTTTCTAACACATCATATCACATAACCCATGTAAGGGTCTTTGACACATCACATCACATAACCTATATAAGGGCCTCCGACACAACACCATATAACCAATGTAAGGGTCTCTGTTACATCACATCACATAACTCATGTAAGGGCCTCCAACATAATACATCACATAACCCATGCAAGGGCCTCTGACACAACACATCACATAACTCATGTAAGGGTCTCCGCACCCAAGAAGGGTAACTCACAAAGGGGTCTCCATACCCAATGAGGGCAACCCACAAAGGGGTATCATATCACATCCTCACACTAAAATCAAGTGTTAAATCCATATTTTTATATAGTAAGATAAATAATACATATTTATAATGTATGTGGAAAGTATACATGCATCTTAGCTCATGAAGGACCCAAACTAGCATACCATCGGTGTTAAATCAAGTGATTCCATGCTTCATAAACCATATAGAAAAACCCAAGTGAGAAATTTAATGAAAGTGCAACACAACTCATGCTAGAAGTGACATGCTTATGCCACCAAACATTTCTAACAGATGTAAAGACCAATGAATTATACATGACTCCTAAGATCCTAGCCTGAGAATTAATAAAATATTACAAATTGCTATAAGCAAACATGTATTTAAATTTTTTTTATTATGGGAGACATTAGGCTCATGCAAGAATTCCTAAGACATCTAAGAAACATGAGGATAATATGAAAAATCCATAAGATGCATTTTATCAAACATGTAGAGTGTAATGATCAAAAGAATTAATAAAGAGTTAAAAAGGGAAACCCAATCTTCATCATTTCTAAGCATATCCTAGTTGAATAATTTTATAGAGTTTCTTAAGCAATTTATACACAACAACATGCTAGTATCATCACATGGAGATCAACATGCATCATAATCAATTTTTATATAAGTACTTAAATAACTTTCTTCATTCTGATAATAGTAGGTTAAGAGATACTCAATTTTAATTCTAGTATTCATGTTTTTTTGTGGAAAATCAAACTTTTCCTACATTAATGACTATCACGGAAGCTATATATTCATATATTCTTAACTTACATGCTTTCAAAATTCATAGAATCCAACATTTTAAGGAAATACATATACATATGATATAAAACCACTTTTCCTTACAAATTAAATTAGGGATTTCTAAGATCCTATCATAATATAACAAGATCTCATCACAAATCATTATAGGAATTGGGGGTTTCTAAGGTCCTAGCAAGGGCTTCACAAATATATGAGAGAACACTCATAGCATCAATATTTTATCATTACAAAACTTCTAAGAACTTAAAACATACAAAAATGGAGTAAGTTTTGTATAACTACTTATCTAAATATTTCTACTTCTTCATCGCAAAGAAATCTTCATGCAAAACCTCTTTTCCTTTATGATTTTCTTTTTTCTCTTGCCCAATTTGGGGTTTCTCTTTCACTTATTCTCAAAGTTCTCTTATATTTTTTTTTCTCTCTCCTTTTTGGTGTGAATCAGGTCATTAGGGTTTCTTTATCATGTTTATAGAGTATTGGGTCGAGTTAGGAGAGGTTCCACACTCCCCAAAATGAAGAAAAATCAAAGTTTCTTTAAAAAATTGCAATATGGGTCATTTGGATCGATCCAAATAAGTTGTATCGAATTGGAAAGTTTGGATTAGTGCAAACAGTTTTTTCTCAGCTTTACCCCCTCTCACTAAAATACTCGTAACTTCTTCTAGAAAACATAAAATTGATCGCCATTAATTAGGTTGGAAAGTAGACTAAAAGAAATTTATAACAAGGTATGTCTCATACCATAGTTCACTCAGGATTGGTGTCAGTGGGTCTAAGAAGTTGCTCAAATATGCAGGCCTATCAGCACAGACACCTTGTGGGAGAATTAACATAACTTCTTATAGGAAACTCGTGATTACACACCGTTTATTTTTCTGGAAAGTAGACTCCTAGAGATTTTCATCAAGACATGACATGACCTCCAATTAGTTTAGTATTTGTGTTAATGGGACCACAAAGTTACCTTAAATGCGAAATTAGGATAACTTTTGAACTTGACAAGTTTGAAGCCCAACTTGGGTTTTACACTTCTAACTTGGTCCAATGGGTTCCTAAACCATTTTATGGTATGTCTAAACATGTGAAATGAAAAATTTATTCTTATAAAAGTAAAATTACATTTTTACCCTTTAAATGAAATGTGGGCTATTATACTTCCAATTGGTCATGCACTTGAATTTTTTATGTTCTACCTTCAGACCTTCTATTGAAATAATGTGCCCCAGATACTCAATGTTTGTGGTGCCAAATGTGCATTTTGATGGTTTGACAGATAGTTGGTGTTCCTGAAGTAGCCTTAATGTAATGGATAAATGATCCAGATGTGATTCCCAAGTTTGACTGTAGATTAAAATGTCATAAAAAAACACAAGAACAAACTTCCTTAGATGGTCACAAAATATGTTGTTCATGAGAGCCAAAAAAGTGGAGGGGGCATTGGTTAATCCGAACGACATCACCAAAAACTCATAATGGCCTTCATGAGTCCGAAACATTGTTTTAGATATATATTCTTCTTGGTTAATCTAAACAACATCACCAAGAACTCATAATGGCCTTCATGAATCCGAAATGTTGTTTTAGATATATCTTCTTCCCGAATACAAATTTGGTGGTAGCTCAATTGTAAATCCAACTTTGAAAAATATTGTGAACTATGGAGTTCATCTAGCAACTCATCTACCACAGGCATAGGGAATTTATCTTTGATCGTTATTTCATTCAAGGATCGATAATCCACACACATTCTTCAAGTGCCATCTTATTTTCGGGCCAACAACATTGGCGAAGAGTATGGGCCAGTACTATGCCGTATCACTCCATATTCCAATAATTATTGAATGATATTCTTAATCTCATTTTTTTGGAAGTAGGGGTATCTACAGGGGGCTTGACATTGGTTGGTCAACTCCCTAGTTCTAGTTTGATACAGTAATCATGTGAGTGGACATGAGGTAATGCCCTGGGTTTGTGGAACACATCATCACATTGTGCTAGTATAATTTTGAGACTTTCAAGAATTTCTTGTTACGATACCCCAATATTAAGAGAAAATAATTACACACACATACCTTGGGGTCGTTTATTGATCATATGGCACATAAGGCGGCTACTGACGATTTCCGTGTTGGCCTTGGATCCTTGTAAAGGGTACTCCTTGTCATTAGAGTTGAAACTCATTCATAGAGAAGAGAAATTCCATTTGATCTCTCCTAAGGTGGCAAGCCACTGTGCTCCCAATACAATGTAAAACCTCCAAATGGAAGAATGTGACAATTCACATTGCATTCGAACCCTTGCAACTCAAGTGGTAGGTTGGTGCACTGGCCACTACTTTGGACCTTTTCCCCATTGACTATCATAACCTCAAATAGGTTGTCTCGTAAGATAGGATAACCTATGGCTTTGGCCACTCCTGGATTGATGAAGTTGCGTGTGCTTCCGAAATCCAAAAAAAACACATATCGGGTATTTCTTTATGTACCCTTGGATCCTCATGGTCATGGTCCAATAGCTCTTGATAACACATGAACTGAAGCTTGGACGACGTCCTTGGTATCCCTATCATCATCTTGAATGTAATTGTCTTCAGTATCTCTGGGGTCCATTATTCCAATGATCGCAAGTTGACCTTTACATCGATATCCAAGGGAAAATTTCTCGTCACAGTTGTAATAGAGACCCTTACGATGGCTTTCTTGAACATCTAGTGGAGTTAATCTTTTGGTAGCTAGGACCTCTTCCTTGGTTGTTAAGGAGTGGTAAACGAGGTCTTTGGCACATTGATACAGATGAATCTTCGTTGGACTGAGACTGACTCATGAAGTGTGGCTAGTTGAAAGTCTTGGATAAGTGAGGTGGGTTGTGAAATTTTCACACCATCACAAACATCATCATGCAATCCATAAATGAAGCATTCAATCAAGAAGGATTTAGGCAATCGTAAAGTGTGGTTTGCCAACCTTTCAAATTGAGATTGATATTCTCTCACAGTTGAGGTTTGGCATAATTTAGATAGTGCCTTGCCTGGTCCTTCACTCTCAATTGGGCCAAATCTAAAGCATAGCCCAAGTGAATTAGGGCTGTGTCATCTCACTGATAGTCTTCTTCATCCATTGATACTAAGGGATGACATCACCGGTTAGGTGGATAGATGCCAAAGTGACCATATGATCGTCCAATATGTTGTTGAAGTCTTGAAATTGCTCATTCGTTTATACCCATCTTATAGGATCATCACCATTGAATCTTGTGAATTCAAGCTTGATTGCATGATGGTATGTGAACCAGTGTATTTGTCAACATTTCTCAATTCACTATGCTCATGTGGATCAGTGCTATCCCTTCGGGACTGGTTTTGATTTGATCCCATCTCCTCTTGCATGAATTGCACGGAGGTGATGACCTGCTTGAAATGTTGCATCATCTTGGTGAACTGGTCATGGAGTTTGTCAACTTCTTGGGCCAGCTTTGCATTGGTCACCATTTTTTCCCCAGGATGAATGGCTCTAATACCAGTTGATACAATACCATATCTTGACATCGTTGCAATAAGATAAATAACAAAAAATTAAGAAAAATAGAATAGATTGAAAATTAGATTGACCCACTTCAAGGGTGGTCTTCCTCCTTAAGGTTGCGTTTGTTTAGAGGCAAAGCTATGGAGAAGGGTGGTATGTGTACGGTTTTTCCACCTTTTCCCACAAATTGGCTTGACTGGTTCATGGGAAAACTACTTAACAAAACTGTCTTGGGAATTGTAACTTTTCCCACAGTTTGCTACCTTTTGCCTAACACCTTATAAATTAATTTACTGTCTATTCCTGTTAAATACAAGGGAAAGTGTGGAAAAGTAAAGTGACACAAAAAACGATGACATTATCATGCTTTACTTTATCATAGATTCTCATGGTGATATTCCCATGTTTTCCTATTGCTGCCAATTGCCTATAATTAAACACAACCTAAAGACCTCTTAATTCTTCTAAGGGAAGGGCTATTGGTACCCCTAAAAATCCTCACCACACCCACCATGTTTTTCCTTTTTTACCCCTTCCCAAAATACCCCCTCCCCAAACTACCCCTCCTCCCTCTCTCACCCCGACGCATCTCTCTCCCTCTCTCTTTTGGTGTTCTCTCTCTCTCCCTCCCTCTCTCTTCTTCTTCCTCTCTCTCCTTCTCCTTATTCCCTTTTTTTTTTGCTGGGCATTCGGAGGTTCAGGTTCGGGCAGGGCCCCCCTCACGGACGTCAAGGTTTGAACAGGTGGGCACTTGCACAGACATGAAGGTTTGAACAGGCGGGCACCTACACATCACCTGCCCGTTCGGACCTTCACATCCATGTAGGTGCCCACCTGTTCGGACCTTGACATCCGTGCAAGGGGGCCTTGCCCAAACCTGAACCTCCGAATACCTAACAAAAAAAATACGGGAAAAAGGAGGAGAGAGAGAGAGGAAGCAGAAGCAGAAAAGAGAGGGAGAGGGAGGGAGAGGAGAGAGAGGAAGAGAGGGAGGGAGGGAGAGGAGAGAGGGAGGGAGAGAGAAAACGTAGGAAAAAAACAGAGGAAGGGAGAAGGAGAGAGAGAAGAAGAGAGAGGAAGAGGGAGAGGAGAGAGAAGAAGAGAGAGATGAGAAGGGAGAGGAGAGAGAGAAAATGCCGGAGAGGGAGGGAGAGAGAGACGTCGGGGAAGGAGGGAGGAGGGGGAGAGAGACGTCGAGGAAGGGGCAAAAATTTGAATAGAAAAGGAGGGGGAGAGAGACGTCGGGGAAGG
>JAOXJP010228685.1:0-11082 GCA_025762735.1 Platanus orientalis | reverse complement strand
TAGTCAAATAAAAGAAAACATGTAAAATTACAAATGAACCTAAAATGAATTAATAAAATACCTGAGTCACACCCTCAGGGGGCACCCAATCCCCTAGTAGCTCTACGTCAGGAAGGGGCATCTCAATGACCTCACCCCCCACACCGGGCAAAGTCACTAACTCGGGCACCGGGCCCATCACATCTGGCTCCGTTGGTGGAGCCCTCCTCTTCCTCCCTCGCCGAGTGGGAGGTGGCTGGGCAGCAGCAGCCTATCCAAACAGAGAATAAACATTGTCAAAATCATCAAGATAAAACACCAATACATTTAAAATATATATATATGCACTTATCAGGGGCTCCACAGGCCCTCCCAAAGGCCTACAGCTCTGAGTGGCCCACCACTCAGGGTAGTCCCTGGCCCAGTCCAGAAACCTTGAGGCATTGGTACCCTCATCCCCATGGTTGTCAGTCCCCTCGCCCTCAATCACTCGGGGAGGTCTATGACAAACCCCTCCTCCTACCTGCCTCCAACACCTCTCATCGAGGTATATGGTGACCTCACCCAAAGCCACCAACACCACCCGCTAGCATGACCAACCCCAGGCCGAGTCCTAGTCTCAGGCATCATCGGCCGCCAAGGCCCAGCAAGCCCATGGGCGCCATGTAATCTACACAGACATAATAGATTTAGAGGAAATGATTTACAAAATAAACAAGTTAAGTTAAAATCAAATTGAACATTGTATACTTACCGGGTCAACCGTGAGCAAGTCCAACTCGCACCGGAAGGTTGAGATCGACTTCTGGGTCTTGGGAAGGGTGCCCTTCCACCTTGCCATACATGGGAAGTAGAGCACCTCCTCACCCCTCCACCTCGGGGCTAAGGTAGGGAAGTGCTCATAGCACCACACTTGTAAGAGAAACGGAGCAAGTAAAGATTAAAATACAAGATAAGATAATCAAAGCAAATAAAATAATGAAATTTATATACCTCCCAGAGAAAGCACAAGCCAACAAAGGCACGCGGGCTCTGGCCTGTGGAGATCTCGCTCATGTTGAGGTACATCCACCCAAGGGCAGATCTATCCCAACTCCGTGAAGCCACCAAAGTCAGGTCCTCCAGGGCCGGCAGCAAGTAAAAATATACCCTATCGCTCTTCCCGTAGAAGATCGACCGAGTTAGCATGTAAAGTAAAAAGGCCCGTGTCGACTAAGCCTTCTCCACGTCCGAGTTGGCATCTGTAGCCCAAACGTATTCATTCTCAAACCAAAAGGGAAGGACACCTTTGGTGCCCTTGTAATAGACTATGGGCTGTGACCCGATGCAGCAAGCCACCAATGCAAGGTCAAAGTCCTCTGAGCTCGGTGGGGGTATGTCTCCCATGGATAAACCCGTCATCATGTAGAAATCGATCGGGGGCACCCCGATCTCCCCAGCTGGGAGATGGAAAGTCCGTGTGATAGGAGACCATCTCTTTGTGAGTGCCATCAGTAAGGCCTTATGAGCCGGCAGAATGGGGAGAGTCAAGAAACGGCCAAACCCATGGCCCTCACCATCCCCTGCACACTTGGGCACATCTGAGCCCACAAGCTTAGCACCCCGGACCATGAGCCGTGGTGCTGCACTTTTTCTTTAGCTTGCAAAAAAATAAGTTAAAATGTGTTAGAACAATGTTTAGAAATAAAAAAGAATCAAAAGCAATCTAAAAAGAATAAAAAAATTCAAAATTGTCAAAACTGTCTCTCAGGCCTAAGACTTGTTTTCCTTCCTGACGCCAGATTTCAAACCTGAAGCTAGTTTTTCTTCCTGACACCAGATTTCCAATTCAACGCATGTTTTCTCAATGCCTATTTTTTAAAACAGGCAAAAAATAAGCATTACACCTGTAATTTAGGTTAATGTATTTCTGGCGTTAGAATACTTGAAAATCAATGCCAAAACAGCAACTAATTATTCTAAAGAATGTTTAAACTAATTTAAATCAATTTAAATAAGTTTAAACTCAAAAATCTAACAAAAATAAAATCAAAAATAAAAGAAAACAATCCAAATCAAGCATAACAGTGAATCAAATTCAAAATGATTTTTATCATTCAAAATCAAAAAAGAATATACAAAAAGTCAACATCAAATCAATAATAATCAAAAGTAAAGGACAAAATTAAAATGGAAAAGCTTACCTCATCGACAACCGGATGCTTCCAAAGTGCCTTCTCTTGAGTCGAAAGAAGAGGAAAGTGACGGCTTGACCCCACTTGCTCCATTGTCACCAAAAGAGACACAAAGACAAAGATTTTGATTAATGAAAAGGAAGGAAAAGCAATAGTTGTGGGGACTCCTCCACTATTTTGTAACTGAAAATGGCCAAGAAAGAGACCCAAAAAGACAAAACACTTGTCGTGGGTCATTTTGAATTGTAACTGCTTTCAACGCCTATTTAACCGCCCAATGCCTGTCTTTTAATTTAATTAAAAACAAGCGTCGAAGTAGTAAACAAGCATTAGGCATTTTCCTTAAAATAACTCAAATGCCTGATTTACCCCTCAAGCGTTGAAGCAAAAAACTAGCATTAGGCTTAAACTCTACAGAATGCTATCTTTCACTATAAAATGACATTTCTAACCTTGTGTTCACATTTATGTTCATAGACATGGCTCACAGATTACTATAAATGGACACATACCCTTCCATCTCCGTAAAGTTTGTAAATGCCCTTATTGCCCTTCCTCTCGAAGAACGAGAAATCTTGAAATGTCAAGGCCAATTAGGGGCAACATTAACTCTAGCAGAGATCAACTTAAATTGGACACTGATAGAATTAGCCATTTCCTTCTAGGATCCAACATGTATGGTTTTCCTCTTTGGAGAACAAGAGTCCACACCCACTATTGAGGAGCTTAAATCCTTTTTAGGTTGGAATCATTGTCTTGGCACCTAGGCCATAATTCCAGATCACAAGCCCAACTATTGGAAGAACTTCCATACATTGGATATCTCCAAAGCATCATTTCCTGAAGAAGCTATAGGAGAATATTTACACTGTTCCTTTGGTCTTTTGCTAGAAAAAGGTTGGAAGAAACTCGGTGACTTCAACAACCCAGTCAAGTTCAGGGCATTTACTTTAGTTATTTTAGGACAACTCCTGCTATTTCGTAGCCATCATCACATCCATGGCATTCTGCTTAATGTCTTAGATCAGCATCTTCAGAAGAAAACACTTGCACCAACGGTTATTTCAGAGACTATCTCTAGTCTCTCATACTGTGCCTAACATCCGAAAGGTCGACTATATGGTTGCCTAGCTTTCCTATAAGCTTAGTTATGGGACCATCTACCCGTCCTTGCATCCTTTTTGGCTTATGTATCACCCGACATAGCTCCAACACAGGTCCATGTCAGAAGTTGACCCTTGCCAAACAGAGTAACTATAGTAGATTACCGAAGCATGTTAGCTGCTATACTCCCTAAGCAAATCACTTGGCGAGTCATGTGGCATAAAGCATGTTACCTACTCCTTGTTATAACGGACCGCACTTACATGGTCATCATGGGAGTAAAACAAAGCACTCCCTATGTACCGATACATGTCCTTTGTTAGCTGGCACTCAAACAAGAACTGTTCAACTTCCCCACAGTTTTTGAAAACATATGCAAGCTTGACCACCATACATCCAATCATACACGATCAATTTTAGCTGCTCTATACGATAACTCACACACGGGAGTCTCAAGACATCCACAGCTAGTGTCCCCAAAGATGCAAGATGTCACACTAGCATATAAGCAATGGCTTTTACATAGGCCTCCCGTATAACCTGCTACACCTTCAGCATCTACCTCCTAAAAAAAGAGACAATGCATAGAGTCTACATCTTCATCACATATAGAACTTTCACATACTTAAGCCGAATATGAGCAAGCATTATTAGATTTAGCCGATGAATGGGCGTCACATGCCCAAACTAAAGCTACCCTAGAAGCTAAAGTACTTTTACGCATAGAGGCTGAGGTCTCACGTGAGTGTACCCAATAATGGAATGAAACACAAGCAGAGCTCATTCACTCCTTAAAATGTGAGTTCAATGACAACAAGACTTCCCATGAAGATTTGGGATATGAGATGAGGTGCAGTAATGGCATGGCCTTTATGCAGGATGAATGGATGAAGTCATGGGTTCATGAGCTAAGGAAGTAGATCTCTTCCCTAGGTTACGAACCAATGTCACCTCCATCACCTTCAGCAGTGCCTGATCTCTAGATTTTGCTTATTTTCTAATATATTGGGGCAACTACCCCCTCCTTTTATAATCTTTTTTGATATATATATATATATAATGTATAAAGCTTTTTGTTCCTCAAAACCTTGTGTTTTAGATTAAAGGACATGAATTCACTTGTATGACATATACACTTCTAAAGCACTTGGCTATCAACATATAAATAATCAAGAAAAATCAACTTACAAATAATAACAATGAACTTTTTCTCTTCCAATCTAGATAATTAAGCTACAATTGCTCTTCGAGAGACTCAACTACAAAAGTAGAAGAAAGCAAAACGTACGAAAACAATGGCTGACAAGTCAACATTTCCTCCTACAGCAAGCACTGTACCCTTTGTCAAACTAGAGGTATTTGTGAAAATCCACCTACTATAAAGACTGCTTTAGATAGCACCCTCCCAGAGGGATTCAAATCAGAGGTAGAATGATTCATGGGAGATTTCATGAACTGGCAAAGTTGGATAGCTACCCCAAAATCTGGTCAATCCTCATCCATACCCCAATCTTCTTTACCATCTCCTAGCTAACCTGGCCCCAATGAGTAGCCTCATGTCTCTCCCCTTTTTGAATTCGAGAGGCTGATGTTTGAGTAGCTCATGAAGTAAGAAGGACCTCAGAGCAGAAGTTCAACATCTGAACTACCATTCTTTAGTACCGTAGAGGAAACACTACCATACAGCCAAACCTGTACATGAGGTCTCACTTATGTCAATGCCCCGCTCCGACCCATAACTACACACCTACAGCTAGAGCACAGAGCTGTCCTAGACCTTGAAGAGCAATATGGGCTATCAATCACAAGTATAAAGGGGAAAGAGAAAGATGAGACAAGTGCACAGATAGCAAAACTCGTTGTCGAGCTGGAGCTTATGATGGTAGGACAATTCCCTATCTCTATGGATTTCAAAGACCTCTACATACAACTTGGAGGTGTGCTACCACCAAACTTCTAAATGCACAATGTTGAGAGGTACGATGGCACTACCTGTCCTAGGATGCATCTTTGTATGTATTGTAATGCTATGTTCTAGTAGGGACATGATGAGCAAATCCTGGTCCAGATGTTTGGCCAGAGTTTGGAGAAGAATTCTGGGAAATGGTTGGCGAGCCAAGAAAAGAATAATGTTAGTACATGGAGGGCTCTAACGCTGTCATTCGTCAACCACTACAGATTCAATCTCAAACTATTACCAACTAGAGAAGAAGTTGAAGGAATAAGGCCAACCACAGGGGAGAGTATCAGGGACTTTGCATACAGATGGAGACTGAAAACCTTCAACCTTAAACATCCCATGTCCAAAGAGGATATGATATCTACTTTTATGAGAACTTTGGGTTCTATGTACCGGCTGATGCTCCTAACCGCATCGCAGAATAACTTCGCCAAAGTTGTTGACAAAGCCAGCAAAGTGGAGTTGGCAATCAAAGCAGGGTTAGTACACGAGGCATCACTTGCCCCAACTGGATCCTCCAAGACTATGCCAAAGAAGGTAGCCGCTATATGGCTAGAGGCTAATCAGGTGCATGTTATTGAGGTCCCAAGGCCGAGTCAGAATAATGGTCATGTTCTGTCTCTGCCACAACTAACTCAACGTTATCCTACAACCATGAATATCGTCCCTCCTCAAACATAGTAGTTCTACCAGCCTAGGTATCCGAGTGCACCCAAAGAAGAAAGAAAAAGAAGAAAGTTCACCCCTTTGCCATAATCCTATAAATATATAATGAAGTATCTCATCAAGAAAAAGTTGTTGTAGCCATTGGATCCTAAACCTCTGCCTTACCCTTTACCCTACTTCTACAATCAATCAGAACATTGTATCATCAAACTCTGGGGCATACCCTCGACAGGTGCTTCTGATTCAAACATGTTATCTAAGACCTGATCGAGGAGGGTAAGGTATCATTTGCCCCTACACCCATCAATCCTCCACCAAATACCAAAAAGAGTCAACATGATAGGTACTACTAGCATCCAATTCAATCCAACCAGTTACATTACCAAAGTGTCAGAGCCTGAAAAAGTCATTTTTTTCCCGACATTGACCATGTGTCCACCATAGGAGGATATGTCCCTAAGCCTATTCCCCCTCCTGAATATGAGCACTTAATCACCGACATATGGGATACGACCCCAGATAGCCCGATCACAGTTCTTCCCCCTGATATCAACATATACGAGGAAGGTTCAGCAACTTATGACCTTTTCTCATCACTCCATATCATCCTACCACCATCATTATATGCCCAATTCACTAACCTTTCATCTCTCTGCTAGGTCATCAACATTCCTCTACCAACCAAAATCTAGTACTTTCTGAATAGAGTCCCCTTGGGCTATCTGGTCGGAGAAGTTGTAAACCTAGAACTTTTAAAAGATGAGCTGGAAGAGCTCACAACTTTCATTACTCGGTTTGGCAGAGTCTCTAAACTAGTCACATATCTGCATCCTGAGGGCAAGGAGAAAAAGAAGATGATAGAAGAAGAGACAGAGAAAGAGATACAGAAGCAAACCAAAGAAACAAAATAGAAGAAAGAAAATGAGGTTTTCGAAGCAGCTATTCGGGAGTCTCATCTATTCTTGGTTGAGCAGCTACCCAAGATACCTACACAGGTCTCGATCTTAGGCCTCTTGCTTACAGCAGAGCAAAATCGAGAAAGATTCTTGAGTATATTCAAAAATTCCTTTGTGGACGCCTCGGTCACACAAGAGAGGCTGGAGAATATGGTGGTAATAGTATCAACGCCATGAGTCATCACATTTTCTGAGGATGAAATCCCTGAGAGAGACACCATGCACAATAGAGCTATCTATATTACAACGTGTCATGTCGACATGTGTATTCCACTTATCTTGGTAGACAACGGGTCATCATTGAACATCTGCACCAAGGATACTTTGGACACATTAGGGGTTCCCACAGACTATGTGAAACCCAATCCATGTGACATCAATGCCTTCGACAACTTAGTAAGTTGCAGTCAAGGAGAAGTGTTCATTCTCCTAGTGATTGAAGGAAGAATGTTCTAAGTTCAATTCTAGGTATTGAGCATACCATCCTTCTTCACAATGTTGTTAGGGAGACCGTGGATACATCAGGCGGGTGCCATCCCATATACTTTGCATTAGAAAGTCAAATTCATTATCAATGACGAGGTCATTACAGTACTGGCAGATACAGATGTCATCACTATAACAGACCAAAAGATACAAGGACTTTGGAACCTGTAAGCCCCAAACACATTCACCTCATATCAATTTGAAATCATGCATACCAAGCAAGAGGCAGTTGGGTTGAAAAGGAAGGCTGACATACTTCCACCCAAATTCAATATGATGACCCAAATGAAGTTCAATTCAAACAAGAGTCTAGACAAGCATTCCCAATGAAGGAAGAACCCATCAACTCTCCCCAAGCATCAATTCAAAAAGAACAAGAAGAGGAAAGTCAACTACAAAGCGACACTGCGCTTCGTGTCAGCCTCTCAACTCTCCAAATTCAATAACACTCTACCAACCATGTCACTTGCTCAAACGAAACCATCAAAGCCCAGGACAAATCCCTCAATACAAAAACCAATCATGATTCCACCCCTAGTCATCAACTCATATCCTACCTATCATCTTGAGGCTACTCCTCATGTCTACAATTCCAACACTAAGCCATCTATCTCTGAGGTTGGGGAATGTTCAACCTCAAACACCTTAGAACAAAGGGAAGACAATCTAACTCCTCTAAGTCTACTCTTGCTCCCATGTGATGTAAGAGCAGCTCTCCAATCAGTGATTGTGAGCGGAGAACTAGACTTAGATGAGATTGATCCTAACCAGGTCATCATGTTAGGAACATGGATACCCGTGGACGCCATAGAGTAGATCGGGAAAGCCAACTCAACAGCAACAGAAGATCAAGATGAAGTGATGGATTGATTGATGACAAAGGCCTGGAAGAGCCAATCATGTCATACTCTTGTTCAACTTTTCAAAAGCTTTTAGTTCTTTTACTTTCACCCTTTTGTATAAGAACTACGTAGACTTGATCCCTAATGACTCATGAATTGTCGAAGCATCCAACCAATGCACTTGTAAGGGGTACGTAGGCAACCTAAGACATAGCTTCAGACCTAGTCACTTTTTAAAAAATATTTTGTTTTTTCTTTCCATTATAGTCAAAGAACTACATGCAACTTGATCTTGACAAACCAATGTTTTTCAAAAGCACTCGTGCTAAAATTCAAGTATATAGGCAACCTGAGAAGTAACTTCAGGCTTAGTTGCTTTTCAAAAAAATATATAAATTTGGTCCATCCCAAGGCCAAAACTATGCATGACTTGATCCTGACTGAACAAGTTTTCTTAAACTTGTGATCAGTGCAAACATCGGGTATGTAGGGAACTTGGAATTGATTCCAAGTCTAGTTGCTTTTCTCGGGTATAAAATCCCCTTTTTCATGTAAATCAATACTAAAAGCTTTCTTTCAAAAACAGGAACAAGAACAATGGAATGATGATGAATTAATGCCAAAACAGGTAATCAAGGCCTTTGAGTGCCAAGAACACCGAAATCTTCCAACTGTAGATAACCTCCAAGAGATCAATCTTTGGTCGGAAACCACGCCTAGAGTTATGAAAATTAGGATTCCCAACACTTCCGATCTGGGGCATGCCTTGTTGAACTTACTGAAAGAATACATAGACATCTTTGCATGAACTTATGTAGACATACATGGTCTGGACACAAACCTTGTCACCTATAAGCTTCCCACTAACCCAGATATTCATCCTATCAAGCAAAAGTCTAGGCATCTACGACTAGAATGGTCCCTTGCTCTCAAAGAAGAAATCCAAAAGCAATTCGACACAAGCTTCTTGCTATTTGTTCAATAACCTCAATGGTTAGCCAACATCGTCTCTATACCCAAGAAGGACGACAAGGTCAAATTTGCATAGATTATAAAGACCTGAGCAAAACTGGTCCAAAAGATGATTTTCCCTTACCCCACATTAATGTGCTCATTGATAGTACTGTTGGACATGAGATGATGTCCTTCATGGATGGGTTCTCAGGCTACAATCAAATTAAGATGTTAGTAGAAGATCGTGAGAAAACTACTTTCACGACCCCTTGGGGCATATTCTGCTACAAAGTAATGCCCTTCAGTCTCAAAAATGCCGGGACAACATATCAATGGGCCATGACTACCCTCTTCCATGACATGATCAATAAAGAGTTGGAAGTCTATGTTGATGACATGATTGTCAAATCTCATCACAGAGAAGACCACCTGAGCCATCTAAGGAAGCTCTTTATCCGTCTTAGAAAATACAGATTGAAGCTGAACTTGAACAAATGCATCTTTGGAGCCTCCCATAAGAAATTGTTAGGCTTCATCATCAATGAAAGAGGCATAGAAGTTTATCCTTCAAAAGCTAAAGCAATCATTGGAATGCCTACACCTTACATAGAGAAGGATGTATGTAGGTTTTTAGGACACATTCAATACATCAGTCATTTCATTGCCCAGCTCACTCCTATCTATGATCCTTTATTCAAGCTGTTGAGAAAGAATGTTCCAACTTAATGGAACAACAACTGTCAAGCTACCTTCGACAAAATCAAGAATTATCTGCTTACCCCACCTATATTGATCTCTATAGAGCCACATCGTCCACTTATTCTATATCTGACTGTGCACGACAACTCCATGGGATGTGTACTAGGACAGTGTGACAATACTGGAAAAAGAGAATTGGCCATCTACTATCTAAGCAAGCGTTTTGTTGACTACGAAACCAGATACACTCCACTTGAGAAAACCTGTCTCTCTTTAGTTTACATCACGAAAAGGTTTAGGCACTATTTCCTATCATACAAAGTGTTCCTAATATCTCAGATAAATCCCATCAAGTATTTATTCAAGAAACCAACAACTACAGGAAGAACTGCCCGATGGCTCATGATGCTATCAAAATTTGACATCACATATGTCTCACAAAAAGCTATCAAGGGCAAGCCATAGCCGATTTCTTAGCAGATGGACTAGCAAATGAACCTTCATCCTTAAAATTTGACTTTCCAAATGAGCAGATATTATGTGTTGAAGTTTAATCAAACAAGGTTGTCAGATGAAAGATGTGTTTTGACGGAGCTGTCAATCAATTACGCTATGGGATTGGAGCTGTGCTCATTTCTCCCACAGGTGTCCTCATTCTAATTGCTGCAAGGCTATATTTCTAATGCACTAACAATATAGCATAATATGAAGCTTACATCATTGATTTGAAAGTAGCCATTGATCTTGGCATTGATGAACTAGAAGTCTATGTAGACTTGGCACTTGTCATCTTCTAAGCAACTGGAGATTGGTTCATTTAGGAAGAAAAGTTTCAGACTACCATGAATGCCTACAGATCCTGTCTAATATCTTTGAATATCTGACCTTCAACTACATTGGCAGAAGAAGAAACAACTTTGTAGATGCTTTAGCCACTCTGGCTTCGGTGACTGACATCCCTCAAGGGGCAGACATCACACCAATTGAGATTGAATAGATAAATGAGTTAGCTTATTACCTCTAGATCACAACTACTGATTTGAATAAGGAACCATGGTTCCTCGACATAAAAAATTATCTAGAAGATCAGTCTCTTCCATCCATGGCTTTTAAAAATGATCAACATGCTTTACGAAGATTGGCTGCTCAATTTGTTTTACATAGTGGGACCTTGTACAAGAAGTCCCCTCATCATGTTCTCTTGAGATGCGTAGACGAAGCTGAAGCCTTCACCATCATTGAAGACATCCATGGAGGAGAAT